>JAMZAV010006515.1:0-35681 GCA_024449915.1 Sweltsa coloradensis
GTTGTTGAATTACTTGTCATAGAAATGAATTCGGGAATTGATGAAGGATGCTTAGTTTATATTAACATAATATAATACCTACTCTACTCCTAAGGTGAAGAATGTCTTCCAATTCATACCACTGCCGCAATTAGCAATTGGAGTAGATAAGACCCCATAAGACACAACGTTGCGTGTCCTCCACCACTAGTTCCCCCAATTACTTCAAACAAGCTCATTATTTCTGTATTGTTTTTTTGCAGTTCAGTGGATAACAATTTATAAAAACGTTTCGAAATCTGTCAAGACATTTTCGTCTTCACATTGAGCTCAATCATTGAGATAATATAAGATTGTTTTTTTAGCCTTCACTTGTAATGTAATTGTATAATATACATTATATTATTGTATGATATTCAATTGATTACCGCATTCAATTTACAATTTCCATACACACATTTTACAGACTACATTATATAGGTCATACATTTTAAACATATTACATTATCATACACATTTTTAACACAACAGCAGGAACAGCAAGCAAAATTATACATTCTTATGAGAAAATGTGGAGCAGGTTGAGTGGATACGCAGGGTTATTCACACATAAAGGAATTCAAGACTTGTTCAAGAATACTCGTTAGATTTAATTATTAGCAAGACAAGTTGTGATACAATTACGTTAGTTACGTTTCACAAACGTTGACAGAGAAGGAATTCTAGGCGAGCAAAAGAAGCGCTGCCTGCCCTCTAGCGGGTAATGCGGGAAAATGCGTGAAGCGCCTATACTAACCTTGTGTTCAGGTCGGCCGGCAGAGTGCGTCGCCGTTTCATGTCGTCTGAAAGAGCGCCAACTTTAACACTTCCCCTCGAGATGAGAACGGAGATTCTGCAGTCCCAGCATCCGAAGGCATTTCGCGTGCTTCGGTCCAGGCAGTCCCTTTGTTAGTACGTCAGCTGCCATGTCCTCGGTCGACCTGTACTCGACCTTCACAAGTCCATTTTCCAACGCTTCTCTGATGAAGTGGTGGCGCACATCTATGTGCTTCGTTCTTCGATGGTAAATGGGGTTTTCCGATAACTTTCGAGCCCCATTGTTGTCGCTGAATATTTTTACTTCGGCTAATTTCTCAAAACCGAGTTCTACGAGGAATCGCTGAAGGTATATGGCTTCCTTAGCGGCTTCGGTGAGAGCCATATACTCAGCCTCAGTCGACGATAGGGCCACTGTTCTCTGCTTTCTTGATTCCCAGGAAATCGGACAACCACTCAGGATAAAAGCATACCCTGTATAGGATCTCCTGTCGTTCGAACAGTTCCCCCAATCTGCGTCCCCGAAACCAACCAAACTTCCAGCTGATTTCTCGAATCGTAGACCGATGTCCGCCTTTCCCTTCAAGTACCGCAAAACACGTTTCGCCGCGATCCAGTGAGTTCTGTCGTAGCAGGAATTGTATTGGCTTAGATAGCTGACTTTTGTGATAATTTTTAGTTGGCAATTACTGAATCTACGAGTGTTATAAAGAGTAATGCATCATACGTTAAGCCATGGGTGGCTAAAAATAAAAATGTATTAGAGGCTAGAAGAAAATGTATAGCAGAAAGGGTGTCTTTTTTGCAGAATCAAACTCAAATACAATGGAATAGATATAAAGTAGCGAGGAATTCACTGTGCAATACGTTGCGAATTGAGAAGAAAAAGTTTTATACGTCAACGATCGATTATAATAAGCACGATGGTAAGGCCATGTGGAAAGAGTTAAAGGTCCTCATTAATGGTAATAAGAAAAGTAAGATCATAAATGACAGTATTGTATTTGATAACAATGAGGTTGTGCATTCTGATTCAGATTTTGCCACGAAATTAAATGATTATATTGTCGAAAGTGTAAAGAAGATTGAACTTGAAATTCCTCTTATCGATTGTGACTTGACACATATTAATGTAGATTCTAGTTTTGATAGTTTTCCAAAAATGCATTTGAATGACTTAAAAATAATTATTTTTAATTTTAAAAATAACAAGGCTTCACCAGACCAGATAAGCGTAGACATATTAAAAAACACTTTTGATATATACAGTGAGCAATTATTAGACCTAGTTAATTTGTCATTGGAAAATGGGGAGATTTACGACGAATGGAAATGTTCAACAGTAATACCAATACCAAAGGTCAATAACCCTAGTAAACCAGAAGAGCTGCGACCCATAAACTTACTGCCTATTTTAGAAAAATTGATTTAGAGATATGGGTGCATAAACATTTGTTGGATTATTTTGAAACACATGAATTGTTGTATAAATATCAGTCTGGCTTTAGAAAAAATAAATCTACAGAAAGTGCACTGCAAGTTGTAATATCCAAGTGGAGAGATGAAATTAATAAAGGAAACATTGTTATAAGTGTAATGCTAGATCTTAAACGTGCGTTTGAGACTGTTAATAGACCGATATTGTTAAAAAAAACTAGAGAGATATGGAATTGGTGGAAAAGCGTTAGATTGGTTTAAAGATTATTTAAGTGATAGGCAGCAAGTTGTGAAAATAAATAATAGTGTATCTGAAAAAATGGGCTGCGATATTGGAGTGCCGCAGGGTAGTGTTTTGGGGGGTTTACTTTTCCTTATATATATAAATGAAATGAACATTTGCTGTCCTGAAGTTTTTTTAAAGTTATTTGCTGATGATGCTTTAGTATTTGTAGCCGGTAGTAATTTCAAGGAATTATGCGACAGAATGAATAGGCCTAGAGCAATTGTGAAGATAGTGGAATGGTTTGCTAAAAATATACTTAAATTAAATGTAAGTAAGTCAGCTTGCATGTTAATAACAAGTTCTACTAAAAAGAGGAGAGCTAAATTGAAAGAAAACCCTGAGAGAGTTATGATAGAAAATCAAGTATTACAATTTGTTGGGGCAAGAGATGAATGGGTGATACATGAAGATGAAAATGAAACTCTGGAGTGAATGGAGGACCATGTTAAAGATAACAAATGAGTGGACTGTAAATGAAGGCCCTGGTTCAGCGATCCACGGACACAATAACACACACTTTGAATGGCAAATCACAAGTAAAAACACTGTATTTATTAATAACTTATCGAAAGTTAACAGAGAATAACACTAGACCATACGAATGGCCGATGCAGTAAGTAATTTCAGTCTGATGATAAACATTGTTGAAAACAAAGAAACATAGCGTCCTTTTCAACACCAAAGAAATTGATACAAAAATATTAGGATGGCGGTGAGCAATAAACAATGAAGTTAAAGTGCACAAATACATAGATATCTTAACACCTATAGTAGGCTAGATACGCAGTCTCCAATCCCGCCGCACAGGCGCGAGTGTACCAAATTGAAGCGTCAATCTCACCCATTCAAGATGGCGGTTTTGCGTTTTAATTTATGCTTTTTTAATGCAATTAAGTACTTTACTGGATTGTTTGATATGGTTTTAGCTTGTGCAGCATGGTATTGAACAAACAGAAACAATGCAAAGTTATTGCATACGGGAATTTAGTAATCATTTGGTGTTAAAGTCTGATATGCTCACCTGCCAAACTGGCGGCCATCTTTAAAAACATGTTTTCGATTAATCGCTCCCATCTAATTAACATGCAAACTCACTCATTCAAGATGGCTTCTAATTGTCCCGGAAGTGGACCTCTGACTGCTAGTCTAGCCAATTATATGGGATGTCTATGCACAAATAGTACCAGGATGGCTGTGAACAACAAGGCAGTGCAAGTGTCTATCGGATTCATACCTATTATGGCTTCAGTATAATATATAACATTAAACTTGCTATGAATATCAATTGTCCATAAAGTTAGCTTTAAATATATGTGATTCATTTAATTTTAAGTTGTAAACATCATTCACAAATTGAGTTTTAGTGAAAAACTGTCATCGCCGCCATTTTCCAAGATGGCCACTAACGCACAAAGCGGATTTTGGCGGACCCGAAGTATGTTTCATAAAACAATGTTCTTGAATGATCCTGAAAAAATCAGTTTTCTCCTAATTTTGTCCGGGTCGGTATAGGAAATTGGGTAAAAATCATGCCACTATAATATAGCTGATAATTTAATACAAACAACAAACAAACACAATATTAACTGTCTGTCGCAAAAAATTGTGCAAAAAATACAAAATAAATGGTAAAATTATGATTTTCACGAGTCATATTTTTTTATTGTAGGTTTATAATCCTGTCAAACATACTAAACTCCTTATTTTATCCTCCGTTTATCCTTTGAATAATTTCCCATTATTTTGTAATGAACTGAACTTCTATGAACCGAGTCAATAAAAATTTAAATTTAAATTTGCTTTGTTTTCTAGAAATGCTTCGACGTATGCCTACAGTCAAAATTAGCAATAAATTTAATGATATTCTAAAAAGTATCTTCTATCTTCTATCTGCCAAATTGTTTGGACTATCCTTTATCTTCTATCTTTTCTAATTTCATAAAAACATCTTCTATCTGCTATCTTAGATACTCAAAAGAAGACTATCTTCTATCTTCTATCTTAGATACTTTTTCAACTATCTTTGCCCATCTCTGTAAATTATAACCCTGTCCCTTCTCACAAATAGGCCTAATGTGTATTGAAGGTTCTTGAACCCCTGCACACATTTCATTAATCTTTAAATGTACTTTATTTCTAGTCGTAAATGAAAATGTCAGCTTGGTCATATCCCGTCAAATCCTGACTGATGTGAGCACTCAGCTTACTGCTCTTGCTGATGTCACTTCGAAAGCAGTGTCACACTACACTCTGGATAGAGTTCAACCTCGAGTTATTTCCTTTGAAGAACAAGTAGCAAGTATCCGCCAACACCTTGCAGATATTTACGAGCGAGAGCAGAATTGGAGGGAAGCTGCGAATGTCCTGGTTGGAATACCGCTGGAGACCGGCCAAAAGTTTGTATAATTACATACTGGTTCCATTAATGATAATTATTATGCCTACAATTTATATGAAGGTTCTAGTTGTATTTACCCGAATAGAAGATGACCTTGATTTAAAGACTACCCCCCTACTTCAGGATGCTTAGGAGGAAAAATATTGTTTTACTACTTTTATTATATAACAGATTGAGGTCTAAAAATAACTGCCACCCACGCAGCGTGGAATGGTGGTCTTTTATACCAACAACAGTTTTAAACTAATAAATAATCACACCTTTGCTTTTAAATACATATTCTATCCACAAAATTCAATTTAACACCATCCATTCTCATTCACCGGTCACAGGGTTTGGCTGAACAGGAACTTGTCATTCTACTATCATCCACTGGGCCTTTGAACTGAAAATCACCTTCCGGCCATATAGACAAACTATCACCAGCTCACATGTTCGACCACAAAGTCTTAACTCTTGCAGAGCCATAGCCCATCTTAACAGTTTTCGGTTTTTCCCTTTCCATTTTTTAATCATTATTTTTTTTAAAAATTTATTTATGTAACGTCTATCCTATTCAGTTAAAAAAACTGATTTACAAAGGAGGGCAACTAAATAAATCTACTTACATAGATGCAGATACAGCAATGAACTAACAGTTAAGTTAAATATTTGAAATACTAATATTACAACAAAAATGTATTAAAACACAATGATTTTGGTAACAAATTCAATAAGGATATTAAATTCAATTGATTAATGAACTAAATAAAAAAGGGTGAGGAATGAAATGAAAAGAAAAAAAAAGATTTATTAGATGATCTCACTCAAACGATTACGAGGTTTACCAAAAATCAGTGGGAAAAAAACAAAAAACATACATACCAGTGTGTATATATATGATAAAAACAAGGATCTTGGCTAAAACCACGTCGAAAATAAGGTGAACCAGGGCAGAACCTGGGCGTCCACCGACGTTTCGTCTGTACTACGTCAGACATTATCAATGTTGACTGTGACGGAGGTTAAAAATACGAATGGTGGCAATTGAGAAACAAAATAGCACAGCTTACTGTAGTGAAACCTTTTTAGTCCGGCTTCTTGTCATAGGGCCTGATTGGTTGTCTTTTGAAATGTTATCCGTGCTTAGAATTATGGAATGTGAAATTTGCACCATTTCTGAGGGATTTGGCTGAATAGGTCTATGGACTACATGGCGAGGCATGAGAGCAGGTTTCCAAGCAAGAGGGAGACTCTGGCTATCGTCTCTTTTGTTCAGGTTATTCGGCCGTTTCTCAATTTCCACAGATTCACGTATAATACGTGGCTTGAGCTGTTGTACAGGGCAAATAGTTTTGGTTTTGTCAAAATCACATGCGAGTAAGCTTTAGCATGTTGAGCCAGGGCTGATTTCTTGTCACCTGCTTTCACAGCATTATAGTGTTCATTTATCCTCACTGCTATGCGTCTGCCTGTTTGGCCTATGTACGTTTGATCGCAGATGCCACAGGGCACCTCATAAACCCCTTTTTCCTCCAGATGAATAGAGTCTTTTGCACTTCTCAAAAAGGAGCTGATTTTTCTGTCAGTTGAGAAAATGGTTTTGATGTTCTTACGATTGAGGATTCTACCTATGACGTCTGTGGTACCCTTGGGGGCCTTGACATATGGAAGAAAAGCTTTGGACCGTGGTTTCTCCTTGTCCTCAGTATCATCTTCAGATTTCTTCAGGTCACGTTTAAACGCCCTGGTTATGTCTCGGTCCAAGTAACCATTGAGTGAGAGAGCTTCACGGAGCTTGTCAAATTCCTCTCTTGAGTGAGATTTGTCAGTAAGGTTCCTGGACCGGGTGACTAGTGTGTTAACCACTGAAAATAACTGTGAAGGACGGTGGTGGGAAGCAGCATTCAGATACCGGTTGGTGTGGGTGGGTTTTCTATAGACTGTGTCCCAAACTGCCATCGACATTCTTTATTATCAAGACATCGAGAAAAGCAAGTGACTCGTTGGATTCTACTTCCATGGTAAAATGAATATTTGAATGGATACCATTAAGATAGTCAAGGAAATCATTCAACTTGTCCACACCATGGGGCCAAATGGCATAGACGTCGTCCACATATCGTACCCAAGAAGATGGTTAGTTACGAGCTGCAGCCAGGGCCTTGTTCTCAAAATCTATCATGAATAAGTTGGCAATAGCTGGTGATAGGGGCAAGCCCATAGGAGCTCCCTCCACTTGCTTATAAAACTTGTTTTCATAAATGTAGAAGATATGCAATGCCTTGCTAACTTCATGATGTCCTTTTGTATGCCATAGCTTTCTTCAATATCTGGCCAGAGCTTGAGTAGGTGACCCTACTGCGCTCACTATGGGTCGCAAGGGGGCTCCAGGTTTGTGGATTTTGGGCAACCCGTACAGTTTTGGAATACGAGAGGACTTGTCGTCACAAACCAAATAATCCCGGACGACCAATTGTATCAAGTTTCAACTCTTCGACAAAACGAATATCAGCATTTGTTGACTTCCACCTTCAAGACCACGTCAAGAAGTTACCATCTCACATCAAAGACACCAACCACTTTCTTGAGCGTATTCAAGAGTTTAACAACACCCTACCCGAAGACGTTATTATTGCGACTGTAGATGTAACATCACTCTACACAAATATCCCCACAGAACATGGGTTGGCTGCGATGGAGCACTTTCTTAACACTCGTCCCGCGGATTCCGTACCAGAGACAGACTTCCTCATCTCTTTGGCCAAAATGGTACTTAACAACAACAACTTCCGTTTCCAGGACCGCCACTACCTTCAAGTAAAAGGTACAGCTATGGGTACAAGAATGGCACCATCTTATGCCAACCTGTACATGGGCAAACTGGAGGAAGACTATCTGTCAACTCAAGAACACACACCATCTGTTGGCTCAGGTTCATCGATGACATCTACGTAGTTTAGACCCATGGAGAGAAGTCATTTAACACTTTTCTAAACGGCCTCAACAACACCTATGCCGTCAAGTTCACGTGGCAAATCTCTCGCCATCACGTCACATTTCTCGACGTCGACGTGTACGTAGAAAATGGTTCATTCCGCACGGACGTACATTTTAAGCCCGCAAACCACCTCCAGTATTTACACTACGAGAGCTGTTGCCTGCTCTACACCAAACGCGCTTTACCCAACTCCCTCGCGACGCGGGGAAAACGCATATGCAGCACCGAGGAGGATCGAACCCAGTACTGCGACCGGATTACGCGGGCCTTCATCGACAGAGGATACCCTGAAAAAAACGTCAGAAGACGAGTTGAGAACCCCACGTCGAAAGGAAGCAGTCTGGTGCCAGACAACACTCTACCCCTCGTTACGCAATGGCACCCAGGACTTCACGTTCTCAATGGCATCCTTAAGAGTGGACACCACATCTTGTCTGGCTCAACTAGGACACAAGATCTAATGCGAACAGTGCCCCGCGTAGCTTTCAGACGCCCCCCCCAATCTAAAGGACCTTCTTGTTCAACGAGACCGTATGATTGGCACAAGTGGTGATGATAGGGAACCTGACTGGTCCTTTCCGTGTAAAAGACCTCTATGCAAAACTTGCCCTATCCACCCAGCCACTACGTCATTCACAGCTGGAGCCACAAACAAGACCTACCCCATTAGAGGCCATCACAACTGTGCCTCCACTGACGTCATCTACCAGCTCAAGTGTAACCTGTGTCCAGCTGAATACATTGGCCTAACGAGTAACCTTCTTAGCAATAGAATGGCTGGCCATAGGTGTGACACAGACACCCACAAGAAGCCGAAACCTGTGCCCACTCACGCGGGAACCCATGACCTCCGGTTCGACGATTGCTACACTACACGAGTAGTTCGATCGCTCCCGGGCGCAACCGACAGAGAGTAAGGTCCATGGAGCTCGCTCATTAATGAATAACTAAATCTCCAACAAACCTAATTTTTTATTTATTTATTTATTTTTTTCTTGTGCAAAGTTGGCCTCTTCAGCCATTCTTCTGTCTTGCTATCCAATATAAGACTGCCTCCTTTTCTATCCTGCTCAGGTCATCGGGCAGGGAGTCAATGTCATTCTTGAGGGCGGCGCATCTGAAGAGATGCGCTCTGTCTTGATCTTCTAAATTACAAAGTTTGCAGGTGGCCGGTTCGTTGGTAATGTTGAAGCGGTGCAGGTGGTGCTGCAAGACGTCGTGACCGGTTACAAGCCGGAAATGGGCGGTGGCCGTCTTCCTCGACCAGTCTTTGTCTGGCCCTTTTTTGATCTCGGTCCACCAGTTCTTTAGTCGTGAAGTCTCTTCTGTGGTGTTTCTGAAGATCCTTTTTGTGGTTGACTTGATCTTAGTTTTGACATTTTGGTAGGAGAGAGGCGCTGCTGGTGGTTGCGGTGCTTATGTGGCACTTTTGGCCAGAAGTCTGCCTTTTCATTCCCCATGATCTTGCAGTGGCTGGGGATCCATTGAGTCTCTAATAGTTTGTTTTGCTGTCGGATGCCGACAAGGAGTTTTTGAAAAGCAGCGATTTAGGATGGAGGTTCGCTGCTTGAGAGACAAATTGGATGGCTGAGACGCTGTCGCTTAGGATCACAAATTTTGTCTTGTTGAGGGGGAAGGCGGGGGTCTCGGCGATTTTTTCGGCTGCCCTGGCAATGGCTGCGACCTCAGCGTCGAAGTATGTTTCGCCAGCTCCCATTGGAGTGGCTTCTTCAAAGAAGATGCAGTGGATGCCGTAACCTGTTCTGTTTGTAGCCGAGTCATAGGAGCCGTCTGTGAAGATGTGCACCCACTCTTGAAGAGGAAAGTGCTTCTTCAGGTGCTTCTCGGCAAGCTCTTTCAGTTCTTTATGGTCATGGTCATCTTTCTTCTCGATGCCGTCAATTTTGGTCCCCGGGGCAAGCTGATTGGACTTGTCCGGCAGAAGCTCTGGGAGTGGTACGTCAAGTGGTGCACGTGGTGCTTCTAGGAGGATAGGACAGTTTTTACTCTTCAGTTGGTGGACTGTTTCAGCAAAGTTAGTGTGCGCCTTGACTTTTGAAGTTGGGTAGTTGAGCCATTTGTCGGGGTTTAGGCGCGCCAGTTTTTCGTGCAGTTGGACAGCGCGCTGTTCTCTTCTTAGCTGTAGAGGCTCAATTTGGCTGAACCACTCCATGGCGATAATTGGGGTGGTTTTCACTGCTCCCGTTATGAGGCGAAGGGCTCGATTTTGGACTCTGTCGACATGGCTGGCGTGCGTTGCGGCGGCGGCAGGAAAGACTTCGGTGCCGTACTCAATGGCTGGTCTGATGTACGTTATGTAGGTCAGCGCCAAAGTGTCTAGTTTTGCGCCCCAGGACACACCGGCTACCCTTTGAAGGAGTTGTAGTCGTTTTTGGCCCTTCTCTGCAGCCTTTTTAAAGTGGATCTTGCCGGTCATTTTTTTGTCGAGAGTCACGCCAAGGTACTTCATCTCATCTGTCTGTTTAATCTGTTCGCCATCAAGAGTGATGTTGAACTTGAAGGGATTGTGACTCATCGTGAAGTAGGTGCAGATGGTTTTGCTGCAGTTTATCTTAAAGCCGTGCACTTTGATCCAGCCTGCAGCTATCGTCATGGCGAGGCCCATTTTTTGCTCCAGTCCAACCGGACATTTTCCTGTGAAGAAGATGACAAAGTCGTCTGCAAAAACTTTGACGACAAGGCCAGGTATTCGATTCAATAGTTTGATGAGTCCATTGATTGCAATTTTGAAGACGGTCGGCGCTGTGATTGTACCTTGAGCAACTCCGGCTCGCGTCTTGCGTGTTTTGCTATGGGCACCTTTGTGGACCACCTTGATACGCCTCTTGTTAATGAAGTCGTGGAGCCATCTGACAATGTTGTTTGGTACTTCATCTTTGATCATCTGCTTGACTGCCCATGACCGGTCGGTGGAGTCGAAAGCTCCAGAAAGGTCGATGGAGACAGCCAGTGTTGCTTTCACCTTTGCTGAAACCCTCTTTGACTGTCTGCGCAAAGTAGGCGACTTGGTCTGTGGTGCCTCGGTGTTGTCGAAAACCTGCCTGGTCTTCGGCGATGATGTAGTGGCTTTTTGAGGTAATTATCCAAGCGTGCATTGACTATTTTCTCAGCCGTCTTTGCAAGGGCGCTTGTGAGGGCAATTGGACGATAGCTGGCAGGGTCAGAGGCGTCTTTCTCAGGCTTCAGAATTGGCGTGATGAAGGCATATTTCCAGCTTGATGGGACTTCACTGGTCCAGGAACTGTTTATGAGGTCGAGGACAAGTTTCCGTGCCTTAGGTCCCAGGTGTTTAAGGAATTCAACATGAATCTTGTCAGGGCCAGGCGCTTTTTTGTTGTCTAGTTTGATGATTGCATAATCCAGCTCCTGGGAGGTGAAAGGCCGATTGTAAGCGTTGTTTGGCATGTGCTTGTACTTAAACTTTGGCAACTTTTTTGGCTTCTTTCTTAGAGGGCTGCTTATGGTGGTAAAGTGTCTGCACAGGACATCAGCCTTTTCTTTGTTAGTCACTGCCATATTTCCTTTATAGAGAAGAGGAGCATTTTCTTCTTCTGGCTTTGCTTTTTTCCCACATAAGTTGGAAGTGTAGATGTGAGCCTTGTAGGAGTCTTTTCTATAGTCCAGATTCAACAGAAAATTTCTAAATTTCTGCTCTTTTTCCTCGTCGATTGCTTTGGTGAGGTTGTTTTGAGCTTCAAGAAACTTTTCTTTGCTGGTTGGGGTCTTTTTCTGTTCTGTATCTTGTCTACATTTGTTACGCTTTATCCTCAGATTTTCAAGCTTTCTGCTCCAAAAGGGTTTGTAGTTTTTTCGGGAGCCTCTGGGAATGTGTTCGCGTGCAGCTTCCAGTATTTTCTCCTCCAGCAGTTTTGTATCTCGATGTGGGTTGCCCGAGATATGGGTGGTGGAGGCCAGATTTTCCATGGTTTTTGTGAAGTCATTCCATTTTGCCGTTCGGAAGTTCCACCTCAGGTAGGGATACTGCTCATTTTTGAAGCTGCTCTTGATGGCGCTGATTTTAATCACCTTATGACCCAACCCTGAGGGGCAATCGAGATTTTCTTGTTTTAGGTCATCCGCAATTGATGAGTGGGCCATGACAAGATCTGGTCGGGAAGTGTATCCGGAGTTGGAGAGGAAAGTGGCCCTGTTCTCCTTGTCCGGGTCCTCGAGCAGGAAGAGTGCGTTCGAGTAGACCAATTCTGCTACAGTTTGTCCAACTGGAGTGGTCGACTCGTAGTCCCAATCTTTGTGCGGAGCATTGAAATCGCCAACGATGATTGTGTTCCTTGAAACGTTGATGGTTTCGAGGGCAGCTGGTATGTTTTGTGGAGGGTTGTATAGCATATGAATGGTATACTATACTTAAACCTACGCTAAACTCACACAATCACACATCCATACATACTCACATACACTCACACACTCACTCACTCGCTCGCTCATTCACTCAGTCACTCATACTCACACACTCACTCACTCACTCACTCACTCACTCACTCACTCACTCACTCACTTGCTTACTCACAAACACAAACACACACTGACACACACACACTCACAGTCACACTCACTCACACTCACACTCACACTCACACTCACACTCACACTCACACTTACACTCACGCACACAGTCATGTGCACATATTGGAGACCCTCTAGCCACCCTCCACCCTCACTTCTTCTTCTACCCCCCCCCCCCTACTCTAACCTCTCCTGGTCAACAGCTTTGTAGACCAGAACGACCGAAGAAGGCAAAGCCGAAACGTCTAGTGACTATTTAGTGATTAGTTTGTGTATATTTTTATCTGTGTTCTACTATGGCAGCCACCTCTACATCTCAGGTAACCTGTTGACTCCTATCTCTATCCACATTGATTATACCTAGCCTGTTGGCATCGACCTATTAATATATCTATGCAGACATTGTATTTTCGGGTAGTCCGTGTGGTTTAATTTTATTTATTCCAACGTTTCGAGCAGTTCTCCCTGCCCATCTTCAAGGAAATTAAACATAAAACAATATAAAAAACAAACAAAACCTTACTTCATAAGTCATAACATACACTGCAACTAGATACATAAACAAGAACTAAATAGCTTAGAAAACATAGGTAGGGCCTACTCATGACAAAATATACAACCAATAATAAAAAATAAAAAAACTGAGAAGCTATCAACATTATCCTATTACTGTTTAGATGACCTCAGCGTACGAGTAGATGGCTCAAGGGGTTCTTGTTGAGTCTTCCTTCTCTTGTCAACTCTTGGAGGAGGAGGACATTTCCATAGGACATTTCCATAGGGGGAGCTTTGGGTTGAACATTACAGCCTTGCAAATCATGTTTCCATGTGGCTGGAAGTCTTTTAGCATCATCCCGTGTGTTCATGTTGTGTTTCCGTTTCTCCATCTCCACCGCCTCTCTTACGATACGGGGCACCTCATGTTCAACTTTGGCTAGGGTTTTAGCTTCATCAACGCTAATCCAGTGTTCCTTGTCGAAAGCATGTTGGAAAAGAGCTGAGGTGGTTTCCATACGTCTAACTGCAACTCTATGTTCGTCGATGCGGACATATATTTTGCGGTTAGTTCTTCCTACGTATGTCTTTTCGCAACTTCCACATGGAATTTCATATATACCATGGGACTCGTTTAAAATCAGTTTTTTTCCAACATGCTTTCGACAAGGAACACTGGATTAACTTTGATGAAGCTAAAACCCTAGCCAAAGTTGAACATGGGGTGCCCCGTATTGTAAGAGAGGCGGTGAAGATTGCTACCCTCCTTCTCAGGGAAGGATAAAGTGCACGGGCCACAGAGCTCGCGGCTAGCTTGCAATCGGTGTGGGAGGGGTTCAGAAACGGATGAGAGGGAATGATAAATAGATTGAACCAAGTATATTTGGGCGCCACTTAGTTTGTTTATTTTAGTGTCAAAAAAAACAACCGTACATATATTTTTACACATAAACTAAGAAACCCTGTTGTTACTTGGCTGTCTACGTGTGAAAAGCGAATGATGGCCAGGTTATTATGTTCACTGTTAAGCCCGTGATTTACTGAACAAAGCCATCTGAGTTATACACGATTAAACAACTATGACAATATAACAAATATAAGTTGCTAGATAAATGCGTGGACCACACCATTTTGGAATAACCAATGCTCAATTACGAGACAATACTACTATTATTGCTTCGGGTCAAATAATAATCAATTATTTTTGTAAATTGCAATACATCGATTGCAATGAGAAGTCACCAGAGATATGTACGCCGAAATGATTCACACTGAATTTGATACGTAGACCACACACGACGGAGATGAATATCACATAATAAGTGATAACAGGTCTAATATCAATCGGTTCAAGGTGAATAGTAACAGCTTCTTAACCTAAATTACAATACTACAATTACAATGAAAATCCCCTTAATCAAATACGCAGGAATGATTTACACTGAAATCAATACGGGGATCCCACAATGTTGGAATGTTTTTCATATAATAAATAATAACACTACTAGTCGGTCCAAGGCAAATAGCATCTGCTTCTTAACATAAAGCACAATGTTTGGATTACAATGAAAGCTACTGAAAAGTTATATACGCTGAAGCGATTCACACTAAATTAAATACGCTCCCAGATCGCAGAGGCGACGTGTGGGTGAGCGAGTTGAGAACAGCAGTGCGATCACGTAAAACTCCAGAGATAACGATAGAAAACGATTTCTATTGTTATCTCTAGCTACAATAGATAACTTTTGCGATCACGTAACTACATAGCTAACGTTCTCTATAGAAAGCGATTTCTACTAGAAAACTTCTTTATCGACGTACGATAATAATTATCGACGTACATATTATTGTACGTCGATAAATTATCGTACCTTCACAGCCATGTTCACAGCGTTAAATCGCAAATAAAAATCATTGCAAGGCAGTGAAAAAATGAAAAACAGCGGTAAATTCAAATACGTACCAACATGACGCAAATTCATATCGTAACCTACGTAATAAAATGATAAAAATATAATAATAATAATAATAATAATAATAATAATAATTATTATTATAATAATTATTATAAAAATAATAATAATAATAATAATAATAATAATAAACTAGAAAAAAATAAATAAAAAATAGTTTTAAAAAAAATAAAAAATGTATGTGTATTAAATTTATATTTCATTGCAATAATAGTAGCCTTGATAACAATTTGCAAGCCAAACTGATTTTCAAATTTTATACAATCCCTGACAAACCAGAGAAAAGCTTTATTGTTATTAGGGATGTTTAATTGGATGTAGAAAGTACAGTAGGCCTTCTTGCCACCAAACCCTATGTTTTGTATCAAGTTCTACTTCGATTCCAAGGCAAAAATACAGTTTCACATACCTTCAGCTTACAAACATTGTAGAAAAGACTTCCCTTGCAGATATGTTGATGGCCATGTTCTATTAGCCACATTTGGAAGGCATCTAGGAAGGACCCAAAATGAACACAGATAGTGTAGGCCTAAGTTAACAAATAAGCAGCTACCAGTGGTGTCAAACTGTTTTCAAAAATCACGATTCAGCATTTGTATGGGTAATGGCACTTTCTCAGACAAACCACACTATTTTTTTCCAATTTGGGTCGTAGCAAGGATAAAAGTGTAAAATAAAAAAACTTGTTTTATACTTTTTATAAGGGAAATGTTGAAACTAGTTCTACAGAAACAAGGCATTTTTTTTTCTTACAATTCAAAATAATTAGCATGTGTGTGTGTCACATGAACACATCTACACAAGTGCCTCAGACTGTATAAATATAATGCCTCTTCTATTATCATTTAGGCCCTACACAGAAAATTTTGTGTAGTTTTTTTACTGAAATACAATAAATTTGGTTAGAAATTACATCTTATATAATTTTGGCTTCACCCCTTGTGAAGGACAGAATTGACATTTTTAAATCTAGGGGAGAGGTGTTATTAAATAAATATTTTAATATCCTATTGATTAATGTGGTTGCAATACTAAACGAAGATCAATATGGTTGTAGAGGAAGGAGGAGCAAAATGTCAATGATGCAGATTTATTAGAAATGTGGTAGGCCTACATAACTAGCTACTATTTTGAGGTCTAGAATTGTGCCTATATTTTATAGTTTATAAGCATGGACCTCTTGCAGGCATACTACAAAATCAAATAGTGGCTTTGTTAAAATCAATACAATGTTTCTTTTTTGATACAATAATATTAAAAAATACACCCCAAGCAAAAATATAAGTACCTAAATACAGTAGGCCTACCTAGGTACCGTCTACTGTAGATAGCTGTAAAAGTCTATACTTACTGTACATAGGCCTAGGTGGGTACATATTTTAAAGAAATGTGACTACACGTAGGTTTAAAACATTACAACTACATAAAAGCTTAAAAAGTTGAAACCCTGCATTTTTGAGCACCATTCACTCAGTGTTTCTCTGCCAATCACCTACGGTACCTTTGTTTAGCATTAAATAGGGAAAGGGTACAAGCTAATATAGCAAGTACGTATTCAGATTTAAAAATAGTTGGAAATAAATTCAAAAATTAACATCCATCTCAGGCGGGTATCGAACCTGGTCTGTCATATTGGTCTTGAAGTACATGTACGTGATTCAGAGTTTTGTTGTTGAGTAACAGAGAATAGCTGTCCTTAGTGGATCATAAGGTTTGCGTGCAGGTCCAAGTTCGATCCTTGCTCCACGGCCTGGGTTTGGTTGAACTAATGTAAATGTAGGGGAAGGCTTGGTATAAGTTCTCCAAGCAAGATAAGGGGCCCACAGACAAGGGGCATTGTAGACTAGCTTAGACAAGTGATCAGTTAGCTGGCTAGCCTATGCTAGGCCAATCCTTATCAGGTTGACAAAATAACATGCACTATCCCATCGCATTTAAACACAAAGCTTACATCGCAATATGAGAACAGCACCTAGATAGGGATGACATGAAATTAGGCCTAACTGCGGGTCTAAGGCTATTGTGTAGGCCCTAGAACCATCCATTATGTGTATCTGCATAGCCCACACCAAGCCTTAGAACCGAATACTAATGCAAAAAAATAAGGTTAGGGAACCCTGCGATCTAGGCTAAGCATCAAAGCCTCTATTCTACTGTACTATTCTATACTACTACTCCTACCTGCCGGGCTTAAATTGACTAGGCCTAACACTTATGCTATGACTGGTCGTAATTGGCCCTACAGAAAATAATAGGGACCTTCTACGCCTGGGCCCTAGGCCCCTAGCGCAGTATTTGACAGGACTGTCACCCACCAATGTAAAGAAGGTTAGGTTGGTTGCAGGCCAACATGTACACGGGGTGACGGCTGGAAACTCGGAAGGCTGTGCCACAACAGCTGTGCCAAGAGGAGGCAAATTTAAAATAGTCCTTTACGAATAAAAATATTTTCGTACGGGTCATATGGATGCCGGTTATACGGTGGGTAATCCAGTCTTCATGGTAAGCTTACGCACAGTATGAGCTAGCCTAGGCCATGACTATGCCTAACATATGCCTACAACAAACTGAGCAATTTGAAGATTATTTGATAAAGTTATTGAACCTAGATAGTTTATTATTGTTCTGGCATACTTGTTATGTGATCTACGTGTAACAAAAACATCTAAGTGCATCATTTTATTGATATTAATTATAAAAGGAGCTGAGGGGGGTATTGATATGAAACAAGTCTGCCATTAGTAATTTGAGCTTTCTATAGGTGACAACTCGTACGTGAGCTCCTTTGCTCACGCTTAAATATTTGGTCACTGTAGTTATCGTTGTCTATAGAGAAGTGATGTCACGAGTTACGTGGTCGGGGCTTTAGGATAGTTGTCACAGAATTGAGATAACGATAGAGAGCTCATGAGGGGTTTCTATAGGGAAAACGATTTCTATTTTCTACAAGCTTACATGAACGCACTGCAGGGGAGACTATGAGTTTGTTTTCTTCTCTGGAGTTTTCCCAGCCGGTTCCTCGCCGTGAGATGGGCTGAGGATAGAACGGGTCGAAGTAGGGAGAAAAGAAAAACCCCGTCGGCACACTGCCAAAAAAAAGGCCTAAATTAGGGATGGCGCGAAAGCAATAATCACCAAATTTTACTAGAGTGGCCACAAATACTAAAAATAATATGACATAGGAGCTCACCCGGGTTTCCCACAGTCACAAGTTCATCTGGCGGTAACGTTGCACTAAACAGTTGGAGTAATCTGACTGACTCCGAATGTCCATGCCTTCCTGCCACAACATTTACCAAGTCACCTCTTCGCGGTGCCTCGATTCACTGACCCTGTCATCAGCAAATATGTTGCTTTATATAGCCGCTCCTTATCATACACCGGGTGGGCCATAATTAGATTGCCTGTTTACCAAAACGGGTGCGTAACAAGATGGAGAAACGGAAACACAACATGAACACACGGGATGATGCTGAAAGACTTCCAGCCACATGGAAACATGTTTTGCAAGGCTGTATTGTTCAACCCAAAGCTCCCCCTATGGAAATGTCCTATGGAAATGTCCTCCTCCTCCAAGAGTTGACAAGAGAAGGAAGACTCAACAAGAACCCCTTGAGCCATCTACTCGTACGCTGAGGTCATCTAAACAGTAATAGGATAATGTTGATAGCTTCTCAGTTTTTTTATTTTTTATTATTGGTTGTATATTTTGTCATGAGTAGGCCCTACCTATGTTTTCTAAGCTATTTAGTTCTTGTTTATGTATCTAGTTGCAGTGTATGTTATGACTTATGAAGTAAGGTTTTGTTTGTTTTTTATATTGTTTTATGTTTAATTTCCTTGAAGATGGGCAGGGAGAACTGCTCGAAACGTTGGCAAAATTAAGTGCCGGGTGGCGAGGTTATATACATTCTCCTGGAGAAGGTGCGGGGCGGCGAGGTCGTATTGTGTAACTGTGTTGCATGGGGCAGTACCCACTTGTCTAACTTTAGCTTGGTCCCTAGCAGATCTAGTCTGACTTCTGGTTACTCGCGGTGCGTCAATGATAGTATCGTGAACGGTCTGTGGTGGAATTAATGGTGTTGTTTGTAGTTGTCTTGTCAGAGCTTTATTCCTAATCATGTCACTCTTAACTATGCTAAGGATCGGTTTCCACGCAGTTGCTAGTCTTTGGCTCTCATCTCTCTTGTTAATACACATGTCCTCTTTCTCAATTTCTATAGCCTCTATTATTGGATGAGCGTAGCGAGCGAAGCGAAGATTCCATTTCACTACACTGGAGAAAAAAAACTGGAATGTTTTTTCTTTTTTTTTTTGTATTTTTGTGTGTTTGTTAACACGCTTATGGCTAAACCGATACTCCAATTGCGATGAAATATTCTGGAGGCCTTTGAAATCTCTGAACTTGGAACTGCCACGTTTTTGAGCAAAATCGAAAATTTATTTCTTATGAGAATCAAAATTTTACGATTTTTGCTATTTTAAAAATATTTCTTCAACAAATAACACCTACATGCTTTACATGCCTACATGCTTGCTACATGCTACATGCAATCCGATTGTAATAATTTTTCACAGAATGTTAATTTTATGAAATTATATATTCGTGTGAAATTTGAGCGTAATCGAAAAATTATTTCTCATAAAAATCGTAATTTTAAGATTTTGTTTTATTTTAAAAATTTCTTTCTTTGACTTATAACACCTACATGCTTTATCCAATTGAAATGATTTTTTTCCCAGAACCTTAATTTTATGAATTAATATATTCATCTGAAATTTGAGCGCAATCAAAAAAATATTTCTCATGATAATCGCAATTTTCCGATTTTTTCCGATTTTTTAAATTTCTTCGACTTGCTTTATTCGATTGTCATGATTTTTTCACAGAACGTTAATTTTGCTAGGAAACGCTCAGTTGGATGCGTTGATAAGCGAGCACGTGCTATTGCTAGACCCACATTGCAAATTTTTTAAATTTTAAAATTTGCGACATTCGCTGTCCACGGGGCCATGTTTCCAATATTATTTATTATTGCCAAGGTATTTGGGTAAACCCGTGGGTAAACCTTTTCTTTGTGGATAAAATCCACCACCATCTAGAGGACCTTGACATCATTTCCTTGGGAAAACTATTTTAACTCTTTGGTAACAAATAATACACTGCTTCCTCGATAGTATTTTGATTACTTCTAGGTGGCAGTGCATAGTGGTTAGAAACCTCGTGCGACTTTTCGTTGCCATGGTAACGTTACTTTTGTTAAAATGTAATTTTCATCTACACTAGGCCCTACTTATCGGATCAAAATAAAATTAACATATTCGTGACCGGACGGACATTCTAAATGATGATGCCACCTCAGATTTTGTCGCCGTTTAGTTTGAAAAAAAAAACTTTTGATTAACTTTAATGTAACTTTGTAACTTTTTGAACGATTTTGCCACAGAACTAATGGCATTGAATCCACATAAAAATTTGTTGATGGTCCAAATTTTAACCTGATCTGAATCTTCGTGCGACTGCTATCATGAGCCAAAAAAGCTCTAGCTTCGTGCGACTTTTTGTTGCCATGGTAACGTTACTTTTGTTAAAATGTAATTTCCATCTGTGGATAGATCTGGATCTTCTTATCGGATCAAAATAAAATTAACATATTCGTGACCGGACGGACATTCTAAATGATGATGCCACCTCAGATTTTGTCGCCGTTTAGTTTGAAAAAAAAAACTTTTGATTAACTTTAATGTAACTTTGTAACTTTTTGAACGATTTTGCTACAGAACTAATGGCATTGAATCCACATAAAAATTTGTTGATGGTCCAAATTTTAACCTGATCTGAATCTTCGTGCGACTGCTATCATGAGCCAAAAAAGCTCTAGCTTCGTGCGACTTTTTGTTGCCATGGTAACGTTACTTTTGTTAAAATGTAATTTCCATCTGTGGATAGATTTCTATCTGCTTATCGGATCAAAATAAAATTAACATATTCGTGACCGGACGGACATTCTTAATGATTTGGCCACCTCAGATTTTGTCGCCGTTTAGTTTTTAAAAAAAAACTTACGATTAACTTTAATATAACTTTGTAACTTTTTGAACGATTTTGCCACAAAACTAATGGCATTTATCCAGATCGAAGCTTGCGGATGGTCCAAATTTCAACTCTATCCGAACCTCCATTCGAACGTTATGGCAAGACATACAAACAAAAAAACAAAAACTAAAACAAAAACCAAAAAAAACAAAACCAGTGACTATTTTTTCTGGCGGAGTCAAATGGAAACGCTCGCTTAATGAATTGTACATTCGTGTGTAATTTGAGCGTAACCGAAAAACTATTTCTCATGAAAATCGCAATTTTACGCTTTTTTCGTTTTAAAATATTACGCTCATCCAAAAAGCGTTTGCGAAGCTTCCTAGTTTTATTTTTTTAGTTACATTTTTGTACCATGCTAAGTTGCTAACTCTTATGGGCGCTGAGACCAGAGAGAATCAATTTTCTTCCCGTATTCATAACTTGGGTTCCCTACTGTTAATTTTTATGAAAATTAATCCTTTGATGAAATTCCTAATTTTTAAAAAATATTTTCATTATTTAAAAAAAAAATAATGGTAAGACTGTATCAGAACTACTGGGATAGAGAACCATGTGAAAAACGGAAAACCTTTGTAACATTCATTACGAATGCACGACAAATCAATGAGCATTTAATTGGGAATAAGGCTATTAACAATCGACAAGACATCCTACCACCAATAAATGCTGCATTATTAGAAATTCCACGTTCACTGACAATAACGGACATTAATGGTAAGAAAAACAACCACTCATTGGATCAACTAAAGAAATTAACATTGGCATACATTTGCCAGAAATACCCGAAAATGAATGGCTACTACATCTGTATACAGATGGATCAGCATCCTCAGAGGAAGGAAATCCAGGTGTAGGGATATACAGGCGAGAATTTGAGGCTTCCTACCCAGCTGCTGCCAATGAAAGCTATGATGGAGAAATCCGAGCAATAGTTGCTCTAGACACTATTGAAACTTCTGAAATAAGAAAAAAAACTTTTCAACGTGCGACTATAAAATAAACGGTACGAAGCTTACTAAACTTGACACTGTAAAAGATCTAGGCCTTTTTATTAATAGTGATTTGACGTACAATAAACACATATCGTACATCAATCCCAAGGCTTTCAAGCTCCTCGGTTTTGTTAAGCGAAATTACAGCAAGGACTTTTCTATTTCTACAATTAGGCGACTGTATGTTTCTTTGGTTAGACCGCAGGTGGATTACGCAAGCCTAATCTACAACCCAAACCACGTGACAGCCATAGCAAACCTAGAGCGTGTCCAGCAGCATTTTATAAAATTAATCTGTTTTAAAAAGGGCAAAACTTATCATAGAAGTAACTAGGTATGTCTTTTTGTGTACTGAAAATAATCTTGTGAAATTAAGTGACAGGCGTAAGTTTACTGACTTGGTATTTCTCCATAAAATCGTAATCAACGAAACAGATACCAATCTCATAGAATATGTTAATTATCACGTGCCCTCGAGATCGACTAGAAAAAAAACTGTACATTTTACATACCGAGGAGTCGCATTGACATCCATAAATATTCATGTATAAATCGAATCCAAAACTCGTTCAACACTCTTAGTAACCACAAAGACATCGACATTCACAACACCCCCATGAACAATTACAAGTCACTGATCAGCCTTGCACTATCTAGTGCAAGTAACGTAAACATGTAAAATCATCACACACGCACACCGAAACACACTCATGACACACATACATACATACATACATACATACACACATACATACTTACATAGACACACTCACGCATAATATGTTACACTTATTTTAGAATATAGTTCTAGTTCTTAGTTTAGTTTTAGTTGAACCAATCTGAATAAAACTGGTAGGCTTATTTAAATGTGGACTGTATAATTCTTTATTTATTTGAATTACTTTATACTTTCAAAAACATAGCACACTCATTTCACATCCCATTTCTACTCCATTTGTTGCTAGTGCCTACTAAAAACACATCTAATAACAAAAACATGATGTGAGGTCACAGCCCTCACAATGCATAACAATATTATGCCTTCTAATCTCAAACATACTCCCCCCGTTGATTGGAGATCAAAATACAAAGAAGTATTACATAAGACATTGAGTAGGGAGAGGAATTAAATGACGAATTGGTCTCTTCATCACGTTGCGACCCAATCGTATGTTGACAACTCGAACTAGCCCATCAATCCCTGGGCAGATGCTCTCTACGACCCCCAGTTTCCATTGGAGAGGCGGCAGACGATCATCTCGATCAAGGCACACCATTCCCGATTGTAGGTTGTTGTGGGAAGTGGACTATTTCTGTTGTTGCTGGAGTCCGTTGAGATAGTCCCTTGACCACATTTTCCACAACTGCTGGTGCATATGTTGGACTCGTTGCCAACGTGATAACTGGTTGATTGTCGACGTATTAAGTAAGTCTGGCTCAGGTAGGCTTATTAATGGAGCGCCTATGAGAAAATGACCTGGACTTAAAAACGTTGGATCATTAGGATCGTTTGACAAAACGGTAAGAGGACGGGAATTCATACATGCTTCAATTTAAGAAAGTAGAGTAGCTAATTCTTCAAACGTCAGTGTAACCGTCCCTACCACACGTTTCAAATGAAATTTCATGGACTTCACTGCAGCTTCCCAGAGACCACCAAAGTATGGTGCACTGGGCGGAATGAAGTGCCACGTAAATTGTTCTTTAGCAGCATATTTCTTGATCTGATCGCAGAAAGATTCGGTATGAAATAGCTTACGCAATTCTTGAAGCTTACGGTTTGAGCCCACAAAGTTCGTAGCATTGTCACTGTAAATGTGTAGACACTTGCCTCTTCTGGCTGTAAACCTTCTTAACGCTGCTATAAAGGCTTCAGTCGTTAAATTACTCACTAGTTCCAAGTGTACAGCTTTTACTGCAAAGCATACAAATATTGCAACATAGCGTTTAATTGTAGTTTTGCTGCGTACTGATCCAGTCTTTATTGAGGACCAGCAAAATCTACTCCTGTGTTCACAAAAGGACGAGATGGTTGAACACGGGCTTTAGGTAATTGACCCATCAATTGTTTTGACGTTGATACCTTCAGTTTGAAACAAGGTAAACATTTGTGAATGCAATTCTTGATAACTTGTTTTGCTCTGGGGATCCAATAATGCTGGCGCAATGATGCAGTTAACAATTGCGGACCAGCATGAAGTAGCTTGAGATGTTCAGAATTGATTATCATTTTAGTAAGATCATGATTTGGTGGCAGAATAAGTGGATGCTTGTTATCGTATGGAAGTTCTGAATTATTTAGTCTCCCACCGACTCGCAGGAAATTTTCATCGTCTAAAAATGGATGAAGATTTAACAGTAAGCTTTTCTTTGAAACTTGACCGTTGTCTTGAAGCTCTTGAATTTCACGAAGGTAAACATCTTTTTGCACACATTAGCAGATTGCAGCTCCTCAGCAGATAGCACACCTGACTTTCTTGACATCGAATTCTTACAATTGAAGTTGAATCGCAAACAATACGCAACTACGTGTGTCAGTTTCGAGAGTGACGAGTATTTGGAAATAATCTTGGTTGTTACAGTATTAGTAACTAACATGGTGTTGACAATTCTACGTTTTTCGGATATGGAATTGTCAGCACTGTTCAATGATGGGACGGATGAGGGCCACGATAGATTAGGTTACTGTAGCCAGTCAGGTCCGTGCCACCATAGGCCTATATCAAGTTGTTTAAGTGTTTTAGGATCGGTTCCTCTTGAAATAAGGTCTGCTGGATTGTGTTTTGAAATTACATGTTTCCAATCCTTAACATTAGTGTATTCTTAAATTTTGGATACTCTGTTCGCAACAAATGTTTCCCATCGATTTGAAGACGAGGATAACCATTATAGAACAATGGTTGAATCCGTCCAAAGATGTGTGCTGTCAATCTTAAGGTTCAAGATTGGTAGTGTTTTTTTTACCAGTTGCACTAGTTACAATGCGCCACAAAGTTCTAAACGGGGCAGAGTTACCTTTTTTACAGGTGATACTCTTGATTTTGAGCACAGTAGATGAATTCTAACTTTATTTTTAACATTGACCGACCTGAGATATAAACACAATCCATACGCTCGTTCTGATGCATCTGAGAAACCATGAATCTGTATGTCTATGATTGGTGCTTTGCATAGAACTAATCGGTCAATTTCAATGTTGTTGACAAAAGGAAGTTGTTGGTGAAGCTTGTTCCATTCTATCAATAACTCTTGTGGTAGTCGATCATCCCAGTCTAGTTTATGAAGCCATAACTTCTGTAGAAATATCTTATGTAAAATCACTATTGGGCTGACGAGACCTAATAGATCAAATATCGACGCAATGATTGATGAAATCTTCCGTTTTGTAACATTCGTGTCAGACACTTGATCGTGCGAATATGAAGAACTTTTGTTTTGTACGAGAAACTTATCTGACTTTGGATTCCACAATAAACCAAGTGTTTTAACACTGTCTGTGCGATCAAATTGAAGAGGTAACTGGGTTTCTCTGTACTCTGTAGGTATTGCTTCAAGTAACTCTGGACAGTTTGAACACCATTTTCTGAGTGGGAATCCTCCACTATTTAATAGCATGGTCAGGTCATCTTGAATTTGAAGAGCATCCTGGATATTGTCACAGCCAGTGAGCAAGTCATCAACGTAAAAGTCTCGTCCTAGCACTTCTGTAGCACGATGATAGCTGCTAGCTTCTTCTTCGGCAAGTTGTTGTAAGCATCGTGTTGCCAAGAAGGGAGCTGAAGCTGTGCCGTAGGTGACTGTTGTAAGCTCGTAACATTTGACAGATTCTTCAGGCGATGTTCTCCAGAGAATTCTTTGATATCGAGTGTCCCGTGGAGTCTACGTTGACTTGACAATACATTTTAGCAATGTCAGCAGTAAATGCAAATTTGATGTGTTCTAATCGTACCACGATTGACCACAAGTCTGGTTGAATAGTAGGACCCACCAGCTGAAGCGTCAAAAACAACTTGTGTCTTGGTTGTGGTGCTGGAAGCCTTAAACACAGCATGATGAGGCAGATAGTATACATTGTCAGAGTGTACACCTGAATCTGTCTGCACTAGTACCATATGGCCTAGCTTTTCGTATTCTTCAAGAAACTTGTTGTATTCCAATAGTAGTTCTGGTTGTTTGTGCAGCCGACCTTCCAAATGTTTAAATCTGTAGCTTGCTTGATCAAATGAGTTACCAAGAGTCTCATGATCTGCCTTAAATGGAAGCCTTACTACAAATCTCCCTTAACTATTCATTGTCACAGTTTCTTGGAAATGTCGCTCACATTTTTGTTCTTCGTCGGTTCTTGGCTTTGAGTGGACTTCCTCAAGTTCCCAGAAACGTTGCAGTTGCCGATCTAGACTGTCATCTGTTTGCAAGAAGTGTGTGGTAACAGATGCAGTAGAGCATCACCACATACTTGTTGGAAACGTCCTGCCATATCCAACCTAACTCTGTATCCTGTAAATAGGATAATTATTCTCTAATCTTGACTTTCGTCCAGGCCTTAGAAGCTGAAAAACGAGTTCTGCCCCTATCAACAGATCAATCCTTCCTGGCTGGAAGAATGTTGGGTCAGCTAAATCGATGTCAGGTATATTCCACTGTTCATGTTCAGTCAACATATCTGGCATCTGGCCGGTTATGCGTTGCAGAACTAAACATGACAAGTTAGCATTGAAGTTGCCTACTTTAGATTGCAGTGTCATTCAACTATATGCTTTGATTCTGAGGCTACGTTATTGATACCTCGAATTGAAATGGGGTTCTTATGTTTCTTCAATCCTAATCGTTGTACTAAATCTTCAGTACAAAAGTTAGATTGACTTCCACTGTCTAAAAGAGCTCTACACTCAAGAAACTTGCCATTACAATCTTTTATGAGGACTATTGCTGTTGATAGTAGAACATGTGATTGGATATCTTGAAATGCACAGCATGCGTTCTGAAACTGGTTTGAACTTCCCTCGTGACCATCTGTGTTGTCACATAATGGTGCAGGATTAGAAATTCTCTGAACCATGTCAGAAGAACCCACTTTTTCAAGATTAGAATTGTGTAACAGAGTATGTATGATGTTTTTTGCCACACTTTCGGCAACCCTTTGAGTGGCATGACTTGACAACGTGCCCAATGCAAAGACAGTTGAAGCATAACCTGTTTTTCTGTACACAATATTGTTTCTGAGCTAGGCTTAAGTTCCTGAACTCATCACATTTGTACAACGAATGTGATTTGTTGCAACACTGACATTTAGGTACAGTTGTGTGTTGTGTCTGTAGGCCTAGAAATGTATGCATTAGACTTTCTATCGCTTGGATTGAATCTTCCCTTGACTTCAGCAGTAATGAACTTACGATCTGTACAATTACTGTTACTGAAGGGTTGAACGTTTTCTAGAGCTTGTCTTCTGTGTTCAAGAAAAGCGATGAAACTATCAAGTGATGGGAATGCTTGATCACTGAGAGTGAGTTCCCATTATTTGCGTGTGTAACTATCTAAACAGCTGGTGAATAGATGCAACAATATGACTTCTTCCAGAGGTGTTTCAATACTAAGGGCCTTAAGAGCATTTAGATTACTAGACACTGTGTTGATAAATTGTAACAATTCAGTAGCAGATTCTTTTTGTACTGATTTAATATCGATCAATTCCTTAAGATGTTGAGATGATATCAGCCTTTTATTTTGATACCGATTTTCCAACAATTTCCATGTCACAGTGTAGTTATTCTCAGTCAGCGGTAAATTTTGAATCAATTCTAATGCTTGTCCTGTTAGAACAGATATCAGATAGTACTTTTCTATAATGGCCACATCATTGTTGTCGTGAACCATGGCTCTGAAACTGTCACTAAACGTTAGCCACTTTGTATAAGAGCCGTCAAAACTAGGCAACTTTATAGACGGTAGGTTTAACTTGTTCTTACTAGGCCTGCGAGATGCGCCAATTGCATCATTTGAGGCGTCTAGGTCAACTAAGTGTTGTCTAGGTTCAAACAAGCTTGACATAGTTGCTCTAAGGTCATGAACCAGAGTTTCAACGGTGATCCTCTCTCCTTCATGGTCTATGTTTTCATCGTGCAACTCTAGATTGGTTTGGACCTCATCAAACCTTGCCCAGGTTTCCAGTACCGGTAACTGTTCCAAGTCTAATGTGTATCATATTGACATCCTGCGATATGTCGAGACTACTGACAAACGTCTGAATTCTTGAAATGGTATAGCTTTATAAATACCTCTTTGCTTGACCCAAAACTTGATTTGTTTTGTGTCCATGTTGAAAGGCTAAAGTAATAAATAATTTGTCTGACCTGTTTTCTGCTGGTTGCTGACACTGTCGAAGCAAAGCAAACTCGTGATAAATCTGGCGCGGTTGGACCAATGAATAAAACTGGTAGGCTTATTTAAATGTGGACTGTATAATTCTTTATTTATTTGAATTACTTTATACTTTCAAAAACATAGCACACTCATTTCACATCCCATTTCTACTCCATTTGTTGGTATGACTACTAAAATACATCTAATAACTAAAACATGATGTGAGGTCACAGCCCTCACAATGCATAACAATATTATGCCTTCTAATCTCAAACACAATCTAATATTGCACTCTTGGGACAAGAAGTCCTGTTGTCAATGAATAATAATAATAATAATAATAATATAATAATAAAATAATAATAATAATATATAATAATAATAATAATAATAATAATATAATAATAATAATAACAACAATAACATAACAATAACATACATAACAATAACAATAATAATAATAATAATAATAATATCAAAAATACATAATAATAATAAATAACATTTTTATTTTTTTTTTTATTTTTATTATTAATTCAATAATTACATATTGTACATTTTTTATATGTTGGTCCACAAAGCCTTAAAAAAAGGCTTGTCTGGGGTTTAAAACGAAAATTGTACATTTCATCAACTAGGGGTTTTGGGTGCGAATTTATTACAACATAAAAAAGAAAAATGAACAAACTCAGGGGAACCCCGCCCGTATAACAAAACTAAAAAAAAAAAAACTTGAATATTGAATATAAAAATATTTATTTAAAGGGAAACCAAAAACAACCAGTATTAGTAAATAAATTTACATACTTGCACCAAGTATCAAAATATTTAAAACTCCTCCAAAAAAAAAAAAAAACAAACAGATTTGTCATTCGAAATAATTTTAAAAGCAAAAAAAACGGATACTATAAAAATAGTAAATTAAACAACTGCAATAAAAAATTTAAAATTAAAAAAAATTGGGGTATTGATTTTGAATGTTTTTAGGTGTTGAAAAATGCACTAAACATCGAGAAAATAAAACTTTAATTCAGTTTTAAAGGCTGGATCTTTTTAGATTACGCAAGACCGGTAGGCTGTTGAAATAGCAGGTGTCAAAAAAAAATTTTCGTTTTCCATATTTTTTTGAATTTAGGCAAAAGAAATTCCCCCTTGATTTCGACCCAAAACCCCCCCCCCCCGTATTTTCGTTTGCTTCATATTGTCTATTGAAATAAAATTTTAAAAAAAATCTAAATTTAAATGGGTATGATACAGGCAGTACTTTGCAAAATGAATTTTTTTGTTCTGTTATATCTTGGATTCTTTTTAAAAGCATGGTGTCATATTTCTAATCATTGTTTTTTAAAAGGTTGGTTTTTAAAATTTACGTGGCTTAAAGAGCAAACCCCCGGGCCCAAAGACCCCATAAAATGATTGATTCGGCGACCAGTGAAAACTGCCCTTAAAAAGTTTAAACGGAAGTACCAATTTTTAATTTAAATAATTGAAATGCACAGGATCAAAAAACGCTTGCTAAGGAAAATATGCGGCCTCCACGAATGAATCTTAAAATTAAGATCCCCAATAGACAGGGGCTGTAAACAGACCAATTTAAAACCTAAAACCGTACACAGTTTTTCCTTTTACGATTCTGCAAACATCATAAGAAGGGAAATTTTATTTTAAGGGGTTTGATGCTTTTCTGATTCAGAGGTAAACACATATGTAGAATCTTGGTTTTGTCAGCTTAATAACGAGATCTAATCGTGGTCCACATTAATAATTTAGGAAATCCCTGCAAAATAGTTCGGCCATTTTTTAAGTTTTTTATGAAAATAACAAACTATCGTCAATACGAACACATAAAAATGTTTTACACATTTAGCATATTGTTAACATAAATCAGGTACAAAATTGGCCCAAGATAGAGCCTTGCGGTACTCCATCGCAAACCCCTCTATTTTCACTGAAACATTCTCCTATTTTTTCTGTGAGTTTTTCCCTCTGTTAAAAAAACTAGTGAACCATTTTTTGGTTTGACCTCTAATACCAACATTTTTAAGCAATCCACTAATGTCTTGGTTTTAATGTATCGAAAGCTTCGAAAAATCTCAAAATGGAAATACATGCATGTTTTCGTTTAAAATTTTGTGTTAAAAGAAGTCTGAGAATTTTTCAACAAGTCACTAGTGCATTTACCCTTTTTGGGAAACCCTATTGCAATTTATCAATGAAATTAAAAATTTTTCCCGATGGCAACAAATTTCGGTACCAGCGCTCCAAATTTTTTCTATAACAGAGAGGAGTGCTTTGGTTATAATTGGAATAGACATATGACACCCCCCTTTTAGATAGGACGAACTATGATTCTTTAAGTTTGAGGGGACGGTTCCTGACTCAAACGATAAATTTACAGTTTGGCTAAAAATGGGCTAAATTATATTTTAAAAAATTTAAAAACCGAAATCTGATACCGTCCCACCTGGCTGTTTATTATCATCCATATTCTTATAATTTATTGTTTCGGGGTTCCTTACGGGGGGCATAAAAAAGGGTTGGGATTCCACGTTTTTTTTAAAGAAGGGAGTGAATGCCACACTTTGTTAATTCCTTCACTTCTCTCACAAATGATTTTCCCCAAAAGTATCAGCTATCACCTTGTCACTGTTTTGTTTCCCTAAATGGTTTGAATTACTTCATCTACAAAGTTTTTTTTCTTTTTACCCCAAATTCCCTTAATTTTTTGCCCAAGTTTCTTTAGATTTTTTCTCGAATTTTTATTTGGTCTTTTTAAAATTTAATTTTGCCAAACCTTTTTGTTTAGTTACCAGTTCGCGCAGATTTGTACTCAATCTATACATTGATTGATAGCGGCGGCTTTCAATTTTTTTCCCCTTTCCCAAATAGGTACCCTCTCTTTAATGCTCACTATAGACAGGTGTATCCCAACATTTTTTTCATCTTTTTTTTGCGCCGGCGGCCAGCTAGCATCTTATAACCTTTAAAGTTTTTTTCAACCCGCTTCATAAAGATCATTACAATCATCTAATTCCATTTTTTAAAAACTCGCCAATCAAACATTCCAATTTTTTTCCTTAGCCTCGTTCATTTAAAAAAGTTTTTTTTTTTGTGAAGGGCCCTCATCTGACTAAAAACCAGGGCATCCCAAAACCGCTGCGATAATATAATGGTCGGTAATTTTGTTTTTGTAAAAATTGACAATGGTGAAAAAACCACCTCACAAATAGTGATAATACACACTGCGAGAGAAAATTTTCCCCGATACTTTCTCTATCACACCTTTTACAAAAATCAAATAACCCAGCCGCCAAAATTTTTGTATCAAGACGTGTGTGTCCCCAGTCTTGAGGGTATCTAATTTGTGCACCATTTTATAATATAATATAATAAAAATAATAATAAAATAAAAATAATAATAATAATAATAAATAATAATAATAATAAAAATAATAATAATAATAAAATAAGATACAAAATTTTTAAGCAAAGCCCGCTTTTAAAGGCCATTTTTTGATTCTAGCAGTTGTCGAAAAAAATTTGCCCCCCTGGGGTTCGAACCCAGAACCCCCGCTAACGTGCCATAGCTCTCCAATTTAGCTACCCGGGCCACAGAACAAACCTTTACTAAACGTATTTTTTTGTGATTTTTGACCTCCATCATAAATCCAAAAAAAGACTGCAAGTGCTGTCAAATCTGAAAGAACACATGGATAAATCCAAACACATCTCATCTCCCATGAGTTGGGTAGTATGAATACAAGATTTTTAAGCCTAAGCCCGCTTTAAGGACATAGTTATTGATTCATAGCAGTTGTCGAAAAAGTTTTGCCCCGACTGGGGCTCGAACACAGAACCTCCGGCTTAACGTGCCATAGCTCTACCAATTGAGCTACCGGGACAACGCAGAACACACCTTTACTAAACTGCTATTTGTTGTGATTGTTGACGTCCATGATATAAATCCAACAGAAGACTGCAATGTAGCTGTCAAATCTGAAAGATCACATGGATAAATCCAAACACATCTCATCTCCCATGAGTTGGGTAGTATGAATACAAGATTTTTAAGCATAAGCCCCGTTTAAGGACATATTTTATTGATTCATAGCAGTTGTCGAAAAAGTTTGCCCCGACGGGGGTTCGAACCAGTGCTGGGGAAGGAACTTTCAAAAAGAACGAGTTCCTGCGAACGCGTTCTTATTTTGAGAACTTTTCAGTGAACTTACACTTTTTTAAATGAATGAACTTGAACTTCTAAAAGTTCTTTTCGAGAACGAACTTTTCAGTTTTAGAAAGTTCATTTGAAAGTTCTTTTCGTGCGTCGAGCAGACCGTCGACGCCAAAACAATAAATATTAAATAATCGTTGTTCCATCGTTGGCGCTATACGTTGACGTAAGTTCAGCCGATTTTTGACAAGGTCACGCACAATTCACGAAGTCTAACTTAGTTAAAAGATGCACGCCAACTAATTTGGAAACAAATAAATTTTAGAAGCCTTAGACTTGAAGTATCTGCTGTAATTTTACAAGCTGGTCGACGAGAATGTAATACAAATCATCAACACGATCAAAGACAGGTCAACTATCGTCCGACCGCCGTCAGCCGTGGGAAGATCGCGATCTATGACACGCCCCCCCCCCCCGTCAAACCCTGCTACTAGACCACCAGCAGAGCTCGAATTTTAATTAGCGCAACTTCTTTGACAAATATGAAGCCATCTCCGTGCTTTGTGTGCGTAATAATATAGTTTCGAAATTTAATCTGGAAGTCGTATTGTACTTATTATTATTATCATAAATCAATTCCAAACATTTTGTTACCGATAACAACATCTGTGAATAGTTTTGCCGGGTGGCAAGCACTTTTTTATCTTGCGACTGTCACAGCAGCTGGTCGGTTGGTCAAGCGCTTGACATGTCAGCTCATCAGTTTAGCCATTGAGAAATAACGTTTTTCACTGGTAGGCTATCAAGCAAGGTCTCAGCTCGAAGCTTCCAATGTTTATGTTGACACTTGACAGTAGATTACGTGTTAGACTGCAGTGCAATATGTAAGAATAAATTTTAGATGGAACTATTAACATCATCAATAATAGTTGTGTAGCTCGCTCCTTACTTTGTTGGCGGGTGATTGCACTTGTGTAGGTGTAGACAGATTTGAATTTAACTAGCTTGTGCCTAGGAAAATGGGTAATAATAATGAATTATTTTGGCCACTTGCAAAGGCTATGCTAATGCATTGAAGACAAAAAATTAATTTTGTAATTAGATTGCCTATAGATTGTCTAGATAGGGCCTAAATAAATACAAAAACAACTTACAGATTTGATTTGTTAACTACTCGAACTCGGCTTGAAAAAGTGATTCTCGCACGACCTTAATGTTTTTCTTCATTTCTCGCCAACCTATAATAAATAGTGATTTTTTTACAAAAGAACTTTTAAAGAACTTAGTTCATATTTTAGACGAACTTGAACTTTCAAAATTTTAGGTTTTAAAAGAACTTGAACTTTTTAAAAGTTCATTATTTGAGCTGTGAACTGAACTTTTAAAAAGTTCATTAAAAAAAGAACTGACCCAACACTGGTTCGAACCCAGAACCTCCGGCTTAACGTGCCATAGCTCTACCAATTGAGCTACCGGGACTAACTATGTCCTTAAAGCGGGCTTATGCTTAAAAATCTTGTATTCATACTACCCAACTCATGGGAGATGAGATTGTTTTGGATTTATCCATGTGTTCTTTCAGATTTGACAGCTACATTGCAGTCTTCTGTTGGATTTATGTCATGGAGGTCAACAATCACAACAAATAGCAGTTTAGTAAAGGTTTGTTCTGTGGTCCCGGTAGCTTAATTGGTAGAGCTATGGCACGGTAATCCGGAGGTTCTGGGTTCGAACCCCAGTCGGGGCAAACTTTTCGACAACTGCTATGAATCAATAACTATGTCCTTAAAGTGGGCTTATGCTTAAAAAACCTTATATTCATACTACCCAACTCATGGGAGATGAGATGTGATTGGATTTATCCATGTGTTCTTTCAGATTTGACAGCTACATTGCAGTCTTCTGTTGGATTTATGTCATGGAGGTCAACAATCACAACAAATAGCAGTTTAGTAAAGGTTTGTTCTGTGGTCCCGGTAGCTCAATTGGTAGAGCTATGGCACGTTAAGCCGGAGGTTCTGGGTTCGAACCCCAGTCGGGGCAAACTTTTTCGACAACTGCTATGAATCAATAACTATGTCCTTAAAGCGGGCTTATGCTTAAAAATCTTGTATTCATACTACCCAACTCATGGGAGATGAGATGTGTTTGGATTTATCCATGTGTTCTTTCAGATTTGACAGCTACATTGCAGTCTTCTGTTGGATTTATGTCATGGAGGTCAACAATCACAACAAATAGCAGTTTAGTAAAGGTTTGTTCTGTGGTCCCGGTAGCTCAATTGGTAGAGCTATGGCACGTTAAGCCGGAGGTTCTGGGTTCGAACCCCAGTCGGGGCAAACTTTTTCGACAACTGCTATGAATCAATAATAATAATAATAATAATAATACGGGTGGGTGCCAAGTGATCCAAATCCCAAGTGATCCAAAATAATCGTCAAAGAATTCGAATTAATATATTAATATAAAAATAAAGTCGTGTTTTTGCCCAAGTGATCCTTTACCCAACTGATCCAAATGTAAATAATCATCGAAATATTAAATATTCTAAAACAAATAATTCCGTTTTGGATCAGTTGGGTTGTTTGGAAATAATAAAATAATAATATAAATATTACGGTGACGTCAGAAACAACCCAACTGATCCAAATGCGCGCTTCCGGCGAGCACGGCTGGTACACTAGCGCGCGCAATGTGGAAATGCGGGCTTAGGGATCAAGATGACTTCATCATTCATACTTGGACGATTTAGAAGTGTGAGTACATCATATCGAACGAAAAAACTACGGGGATTCCGAAAATCTAGCTCCCAAGGTGTTAGGTACAAGATTTATCTAACGTTTTACAATGTACAAATGAAAAAATGAGTTTTCCTTGAATATTGACATTAAAATTCGATAATCCATTTCGTCAAATTAAAAAAAAAAAAACTATTCAATCTTTAGCGCTTGCTTGCATTTACGGATTGAATTGTTCGGGGAAGGTCTGAGACTTTTATTGCACCACGATGCACATTATCAAAATTATTAAATTCAACCAAGTAATTTCGTTTCATTAGAGACGGCGGAAATAAGAAAACTTAGCTGTTGTAGCAGCAATGTATCATTAACGCTCATCATAGTACTGAAAATGGCGACGCGATGTCAAGT
>JAMZAV010006516.1:0-36919 GCA_024449915.1 Sweltsa coloradensis
TAAAAATTTTTTTTGGTTTTTTTTTCAAATTAATTTTGTTTTTTTTTTAAAAATTTGGGTTTTTTTTTTCTTTTTTTAAAAAAACCCGTTAAAGATGACTAAATGTCGCGAAATATTGTTAAAAGTTTTTTTCCTTTTTTCAGTCCCAGTGTATGTCTAAATATTTCATTACATTACAGGTTACAAATTCCTTATAAAAAAATTGGTTTTTAAACTCATCACTTTTTTTGGTTTATTGCCCCTTCGCGCGATGCTAGTTAAGGTGGGTTTTTTCATGCTGGCGTTCCGGCATAGGCGTTCTCCATTCGGCGAGTTGTTTGAAAAATTCTTCCTGCGATTCCCAGGAATGGGCGCTATCTGCGATCTAAGGGGAGGACTACGTGATTTGGTGCACACTGTTGGGGAAAAATCTGAAGTAAGGCGTCGTAGCTTGGGTAAAACCGACAACTGTCGTACGAGGAAAAGTGAACTTTGTTACTTTCAAAAAGGAGTGAATTTTTTAAAAGAAAGGAAAAATTGCTCTGCAGGGGTTAGGATGACGGGTGGGAAATCTGGTGATAAAAATATGAAATTTCCTGTTCAGGCGGGGTCGCGTACACGATGAAGGATGGTTACAACCAAAGGGTGCAGGGGTTTTTGGGGTTTCAATCACTCTCTCTAGGGGGAAATTTTGGGGAATTAGGAAAAATAACCGCCTATTTTCCCGACATGCTTCCGAAGCAAACCACTGATAGCGTTTTTAAACCCTTTTGGGCTACTCAAACACTCCTGGTCCGGGGTGAAACAAAAATTTTAAAAACCGACTCGCAAAGGGTCTGTCTCAGCTCGTTCTAGAACCTTTTAGGGGGCAGGTGGACCCCGTGCACAACTCGACGGGCCCTCCCCCCGCATTCAGTGCAAGTACCGTTACTCTTTGGCGTGGGTGGCCGTGATTCGCCCTATTTGAACCAAATTAAAACCCGCCTTCAGCTCTGTCCTCCAATGGTGGACATGACTGGCCTTTCCTTCCTTAAAAAGCCCGGACATTGTTTTTGCAGAGGGACTGCAACAGGTTTTGGGAGTTTTGCTCAAAGGGCTCGCCTGCATTCTTTGGTCAGTGACGCAATCGATAATTCCCATGCCTCGTTTTCATTCGGGGAATCGATAGCCCCAGAAAACACAAATGACCTCCTTGAAGAGATCGACGATTTGCATGGGGGAAACGGTCGACAATTACATTGTCACCTGCAGGCGCCCCCTAGTAGGCCGCACACTCAACATAGGTTAATTTCTAGGGACTTGATACTATTATTTTTTTATTGAGACATTTAGCATGAGGCTAATTTGCATATTGTGATGCAAATAAGAAGGCAAAAAAAAAGGGGAGGTAGGGCTCTGAAAGGGTGTCCCGGGCCCCAAAAGGTTAAAATTTCAAAGGTTGTGCTCATTTTTTTAGCATTTCAGTTTTCCCGGCACGGTGCTGTTTTTAAAATTTTGCTCAATCTATTTGGCCGTTTTGGCCGATGGGACCCGGGAAAAAAACAGACGACTTAACATTTAAAAATTTTAAAATACAACTACAGAATAAACATGACCAAAGGCCGTTCGCTTCCTTGGACTACGTTCGCTGCGCTCACCGTCTATTATTGTAGTTTTTTTTTTTAATAAATTTTTAAAGGTATTGTACCACCTCTAGCCGATAATTTGAAAGTCGAAGAAAAATTCTAAAAATTTGCTGAAAGAAAGAAGGCCTTTTAAAAAAACGAAAAAAAAATTGTAAATTTTTTTGGGCGGGCATAACCTCACTTTTGGGAAATTAGATTTAGTTTTTTTGGACAAAAGTTAAAACAAGACTAGTTAAAAATTAAATTTTGGGGAATCGGTTTTCTGGACATATTTTCTAAAACCTTTGGGGCTATAACTTGACTTTTTGCAAAAAATTTTTTCTAAAAAATAACAGTTGGTGAAACCGAATTTTTTTGTAAAAGGGTTTAAAAAATACGATTTTTTGAAAATTTTGAAAAAAAAAAATCTACCCCAAATGTTTTTTTTCCAAAAACCCATTTTATTTTTAGCCCGTTATAGCAAAAGGGTTTTAAAAAAAAACATGCCCAAAAAACCGATTCAAAAATTTAATTTTGAACTAGTCTTTTTTGGATGAGCGTAGCGAGCGAAGCAAAGAGATTCCATTTCACTACACGGAGAAAAAAACCCGGAATTTTTTTTTTTTTTCCTTTTTTTGTATTTTTGTATTTTTTTTCTGTTTGTTAACCCCTTTTTCCCGGTTTAAACCGATGCCCCGATTCCCGAAAAAATTTTTATGGGACCTTCAAAAATTCTCTAAAACTTGGGAACTCCACCGTACAAAAAAATTAAATAAAAAAATTTTTTCTCTTAAAAATCCCCAATTTTACAAATTTTTTGGGGTTTTTCTTTTTTTTTTTTTTGTTTTTTTGTGTGTTTTTTTAAACCGTTTCCCGGGCCCTAAACCGTTTACCCCCCTTGCGATAAAATTTTCTGGAGCCCTTTGGGAAATTTTTTAAAACTTAGAACCCCACCTTTTAAAGCCCCAACCCCGGAAAAAATTATTTCTCAAGGAAAATCGAAATTTTACGTTTTTTTTTTTTTTTCTTTTTTCTTTTTTTTCTGTTTGTTCTTTTGGGTTTGTGTTTTTTAAACCAAATTCCGGCAAAAACCGATTACCATTGCGAGGGAAATTTTCTAGAGCCCCTTCGAAATTTTTAAAAATTGGGAAAACTCCCCACTTTTTTGGGTACAAATCGAAAAAATTTTTCTCATGAATATCGTACTTTCACGTTTTTTTTTTACGATTTTTAGGCATTTTTCGTGACTTTTGGGCCGTTTCCTGCCCAAAACGGGTAAGGCTACAACTTTTCACATTTAAATGGACTTTAAGGAAAGGGTTATGTTTGCTTTTTGAAAAAAAAAAAGTTGAAAAAGTTGCCGGGAATTTTAGGAAACAAAGGGTTTTTAAATAGAGTTTTTTTTAGGTTTATAATAAAAATTTTAACAAGTAAAAATAAAAAATTGACAACAATCCCCTACAAGGGCTTTTTTCAAAAAGCATTGAAAAAGGAAAAAGTGGACCTACAAAAAAAAAAAAATTACAAAAACGCTCACCCATAAAAACCGGGGGACTAAAGCTTTTCCCTGTAAAATTACATTTTTTGCCAAAAAACTAAAAATAATTTCCAAAAGTGATTAAACCCAAAAAAATTCACAATTTTTTTTTCTGTTATTTTAAAAGGGCCCTTTTCTTTCATTCAGCAAATTTTCAAAACTTTGGTTTTTAAACTTTAAAAATTTGGGGCCCAGAGGTGGTACAAACCCTTTAAAAATGCTCTATCAATTCACTTGTTTTTTGTTTAAATACTAAATGAAAGGGTTATTTTAATCAAAATTTTATTTTTGGTTTTTCATAAATTATTAAATTGAAATTTTAAAAACTAAAAAAACCTCTTTTTAAAACCTTTTTTAAAAACAGTTAGGCTACACTTTGTGTTTTAAGTTTTTTTTAAAAGGTTTTTTTTTAAATCAATATTTTAGGCCCCTTTTGACATTTTTTTACCCTTGGGGTTTTGGGAATTACCCCCCAATTTACCCTTTTTTAAAGCCTTTTTTCTTTGTCTAACGGGAAGCCGTTCTTTTTAGGGGTAGGGGTTTAAATTTGGTTTTCTTGATTTTTTTTTTTACCCGGAATTGGGCCCGGAAACCCCCCAAGTCTAACTTTTGCCGCTAGCATTAAAAAATCTTCCTTTTTTTTACCGATCTTAACTATTTTTAATTCCCCCGGGCCCTTCCGGATATGCTCTCGGGGCCCCCTTTCCTCATTCCCTCCCCTGTCTACGTCCCCACAGTTTTAAAATTGTCCAGGAAATCGCCTTTTTCCCACAGGAGAATTCTAGGTTTTTAACCGCCCCCAAGAGCTGGTTTTTTGTTTTTTTTGTTCTTTTGACAACCCATCACATTAAATTCTCCCCGGGATGTACTATTATACATAGGCACCAAAATTAGCCAACGGGAGCGCGCCACTAAAAAGGCCCCTTTTGGGGCCCAATTTTTGTGTGGGAAATTTGGTAACCCACCCATCATAGGTTTTTTTGCACATTTTTTTAATTTCCGTTATTAATCGTACCGGGTTTCAAAAGGGTATTGAAAACCATGTAAAAAACATCAAGAAAATTTGTTTTCTATCGTGCTGTACTTTAAACTAAATACCAAACAGGAAAATTCGACGTCACATTTTACACTTTTTTTCTAGGCTTGATTCTAAAACTTGAGCCCGAAATTTAAATTTGTACATTTTTTTGGTTTGGGAAAAAGGGGGAAAAACCGTTGTGGATGGGCCCAGGTGGGAAGAAATTTCCCATTATTAAGTTTGTCAAATGCCGCAGGACTATTGCATTTTTAAATTATAGTGTAGAATATACCATAAAAAGGTTTGTAAAAAATCAATCTGTAAAGGGACATCTAAAAACTAAAACCAATCGATTTGGGTTGGGGGCGTAAAAGGGGAGACTTTAAACAGCCGCGCCCTGAAGCATTTTAGCATTTCGAGACAAAAATTTTTGATGGGGGCTTGCCTCTACCAAAATTTTAAAAGTACATTTTTTTTTCAGAGTTTCCCGGACTTTTTATTTTAAATTCTTACTTCTGTTATTTATTTATTTTTTTTAATTTTTTTTTATTTTATTTTTTTTGGGGTACTTGTTCTTTAAACGGGACCCCCCCTCAATTTTTTTTTAAATTTGATCCCCCCCCTTTGCCCGTTTTTCAAACTTATTTCTTTTAAAAATTTAAATAATTACAATTTGGGCGGGGAAATTGAATAGGACCCCAAACAGGGAACTTGAGTCACTTTTTCATCGTGACTCGGGCGGTACAGCCCAAATTAAAAACGGTAGGCCTACGTGACAGAAGTCATCGCCGGCAGCTAAACTTTTAAAGTTCACGGAAACACCAAATGAACCTTAAAAACCCTTTTAAAACGTGGCTATTTTATCAAACAAATTTTTAAATTAAAAGTCTTTTTTTAAAAATTCGCGACTTTAAAGGGAAATTTAATTCCTCTTGGTAGACTTCATAGCATATTTTTAAAAAAAAACCATTAATTTTCCCAGGGAAAAATAGTCTTGAGGGCAGCTTGATGGGACACCCTGGTTCCCTAAGTAAATAGATTTTTAAAATATAAACTGCACGAAAACTAGGGGCCCCTAAAAATGACGTCATGTAGGGCCCACTCATCGAGTCGCCCCCGAGCGTGTACCGGCCCGCGGCCGGCTCGCGTTACGAAGTACTCGGTTTTCCCAAGACCCAACGGGTCGTTTTCCGCGCTGTGCGTTTCCCGTTTGTGAGCCCCAAATTATAAATTGAAGATGATGATATGATGGGTGATGATGAATTATTATCAAATTATGATGATTATGATCAAGGGATGGAGTATACCACCGGGGCTTCTATTCCTTCGATGGGGATGTGAAATCGCTTTGGAAGATACTTGAGTCTTTCTTTGTGGAAAATTCTAGGGGACCTGTGTAAAAAAATGTTATTTTGTATGTCAAATTCACATTAAAATTATGAAACTAGGTACCCAAAATGAAACCCCCTTTTTGATATATACGTTTTTGCAGTTTCGTTCAAAGCAGCCAAAAATAAAATTATGTTTGTGAATGTTTTGATTTTGTGTTTGGGGCGTGTTTGGGGGGGGGGGGGGGGTTGGCATCTCACCCCATCTCATCTGTGTTTTTTTTTATTAAAAAGGGGATGTATTTGTTTGAATACGAGTGGTTGGTAAGTGCGTGGGAAAAAAGTATCCTCAAGGGAACGCAAAAAATTAAACACGTTTTACAAAAAACGATTCCGCTGGGTGTTTTTCGACCGCTAGATAAATGTGGGGTGCGAGCTTTTTGTCCTGTACAGTCGTGTTAGGAAGGTTCTATTTTTAAAGTGATTCTGCTAGATGGTTTGGGGCTTAAGTTTGGGGGAAACCTCGCGCCCCAACGCTCTTTCTATAAAATGATGTTTATTATCATTGATTTTGAATGATTCTAAAATGATGGTTATTGCATATACAGCCTTTGGCCCCACAATATTAAAGGGAAAAAAAAGTGCACGGAAAAATATAAAATAAATATTTTTTTAAAGAAAAATAAAAGGAAAATAAAGACAATAGTTTCTGGTAAAGCTTATGTAACTTATCAAAAAGTTTGGAACCCCATTTAAATGATAGCTTTTGGTAAATTTTTTTTCTATTATTATTTTTATATTTACCCGCACTGATCACCCTTTTATATTTAGACTTTCATACACCAATTTTTAAAATAGGATCGATATTATTTCACTATTCTTCACTGATGCACATTCTTCACCCCACTATTAAAAGATGATACTATTTCTGCAAAGTTTTCTCTTTGTCGGGGCGGGGGAACCCAGCGCGCAACGAAGCTCAAGTCCCGCCAGCGAGCCGGGCGTATAATGACGTGCCGAAGTTTTAAAGCCGGGAAGGTTTTCGAGGCTTTTGTTCTAAATAATTGTGTTTTCCTGGCCTCCGAAACTCGGATGGAGTAGATGTAGTAGTTATGATTGTCTAATGAAATGTTTTTACTGAATTTTTACATTTTTTGGAGGGGGTCCCGTTAATGAACAAGTACCATTCAGGTATTTATTTATTTATTTATTTATTTATTTATTTATTTATTTATTTATTTATTTATTTATTTATTTATTTTAATTTTTTATTTATCTATTTATTTATTTAATTATTTAATTATTTATTTATTTATTTAAATATTTATTTATTTAATTATTTATATGTTATAAAAAATTAAGGTAAACAAAAGGTGTTAGATCTACTGGTAATAGAAAGTCTAGGTCTAACTACATGGAAAATGTGCATAAGCCTAGTAAAGTGGGATGGAACATGGAGACAAGACTGGTGGACCAGAAAATGCCATTGATGATAATTTTTTGGGACACGATGATGAACAATTGCACAGAAAAATGAAAATAGGCCTACTCTATCTATGTTTTTAATGTTGGTATCAGCTGACAATGCCCGAATTGGAGTACAGTAGACCTACTCGTGTTATGTATACTGTACAGGATGGTATGAATAATAGCAGCCAATATTTGTATAAAATGTATATTATGTATGGACTACAATAATGTAAATTTAATATCTTCAAATATTTTTCTTGTAAATTGTGATTAATTGTATCCAGAAACAAATCTGTAAAAATATAAGGTTGGATGAAAGAAAACGCCAAGCTGGCCTTAATCCCGCCTAGACAATAAAGACAACTATCTATCTATCTAGTTTCTCTGTCACTCGAGACTAGGCGGTCTCCTACAGCCCCGCCCAGTCAGCCACGCCGCCAAGGTCCGAGACATCTAAGACGACACTCTGTCTTCACTCGAGGTTAGGCGGACCCATCCGCCCGCCGCAGTCAGACACGTGCCAAGTGCTGACACATGTAAGACGACACCCGTCTGTCATCGAGGCGTTCCAGTGAGACCGCCCAGTCAGCCACGCCGCCAAGTCCGAGACATGTAAGACGACACTCGGTCTAGTCAACTCGAAGTTGCGTCTGCTACAGCCCGCCCCGTCAGCCACGCCGCCAGGTCCGAGACATGTAAGACGACACTGTCTGTCTACTCGAGGTTAGGAGAGGGCCACTCAGCCACGGCCAACGGACAGTCCAGACGCTTTTAGAATTAAGACGACACTCTGTCTAGTTACCACCTCGGTCCAGTCGATAGAGCGCCCAGTCAGTCCACGAGTAAGGTCCGAGACATGTAAAACGACAACTCGTGTCTGTCACTCGAGGTTAGGCAGTAGACGCCCCGCCCAGTCAGCCACGCCGCCAAAGATCCGAGACTGTAAGACGCACTTTGTCTGCACTTCGAGGTTAGTCAGTCTGCTACAGCCCGCCCAGTCAGCCACGCCGCAGTGATCGGACATGTAAGACGCACACTCGTCTAGTCCCCGAGGTTAGGCAGTAGACCCCGCCTGTCACCACGCCGCAGGAGACAGTAAAACGACACTCGTGTCTGTCACTCGAGGTGGCAGTAGACCGACACCGCCTCACGAGTACGCAGCCAGAGTGTCACTCAGACATGTACATTGTTGATCAGGTACGTAGCTCCGCTCGCACGCTCAAGGTACGGAGTAGCACAGTCGCCACTCAGTCAGGCGGCCAAGTCCCCAGACATGTAAGACACACTCTGTCTGCCACTCGAGGTTAGGCACTGCTACCGCCCGCCCAGTCAGCCCGCCGCCAAGGTCGAGACATGTAAGCGACACTCTGTCTGTCACTCGAGGTTAGGCAGTAGACCGCCCGCCCAGTCAGCCACGCCGCCAAGGTTCCCAGACATGTAAGACGACACTCGGGCTGTCACTCGAGGTTAGGCGTTAGCCCGCCCGCCCAGTCAGTCACGCCGCCAAGGTCCGAGACATGAAAGACGACACTAGTAGGCGACGTTCTCAAATAAAAACATCGCGCAGCTGTTTTCAAAATAACTAAGACTTGGGTTGCCCCGAATTATCCGGGAACACTGGATTAGAGAGACTCTACTTACTGCAAAATTTAAAGTAAGTGTGGATTTTACGCTACAGTTACCTGTTAGAGTAACTTCCTGTAGTAAAACACAATAGCCCTAGTTCAGGCTCCACTAAACCAAAAACTCGCAATCTCACTCGACTAGTGTCTTACGTACTGGTGTCTCTGAAACAGACTGTACCCTCATCCTAAACTTCGAAGGATCGCCCGGATTCTGGTTGTTATGCAGCATAGGCCCTCCGGGGCTAGGCCTATGTTGCTCCACGGCTACGCTTATGCAAATTAAACAAAGACAAGCTCTCCTAACTAGCTCAGGGGGAGGCCTCTCACTCGGCGGGAAAACTCAAAAAAATACAGTGCCCTAGCAGAACAAGGTAGACATAGGTGTGATGACTATGAACAGGTGACCTGTTGAGTACGACTTCCCGTTTAGAAGTGCACTAAAACCTTACCCAGTGCACTAGCGTTGAGCCTCGCCGCTGGAGCTCCACGTCCTCGGATCAGCTGGCGGTCCACACGTTCTTAAAGTTACCACTATGGCTATGAATCACGCTTGTGCGTTAGACATATGTGACTAGCTGAAGGCCGTGCATTAATTGAAATACTGAAGTAATGAAATGACTGGGATTGAAGGTCGTTTGCATGCCCTGATGAATTGAAAGTTATAATTCGGATATCAAAAGGTTGCTTTAATGACGCTAATTTATGTAAACAAGTGAACAGAAATGAAGTTAGTACTGAAGTTTGGATCCAAAACAAAAATTGAATATAAAAATTACCGTGAACATTACATAAAACAATACCAATAAGTCTTACTCTAGATCAAACCAAATTTAGTACTAAACGCTATCTTGAGGTACGATGTGTAGTAATACGGGGTGGGACGATGCCCTCTACTTGGCAACGTTCGAAGGTGGCGTGTGCGCGTGTAGGCCCCTAGACCCTCAGGGCGAATTCCGCAGTGGCGGATCGACCTCCTTCCCATCTTGGCGTCCTGGGTGGACCTCGAAGTGTAATTGTAGAAATGTACTTACTCAGCATGTAGACAGGGTAGGCAAGATATAATAGGCGTTGAATCGGTACTAATAATAATGATTTGGTTGATCCGATGCCTAACCACGACTGGACCACGTGGTTATAAAATTATTGTTCGACGTGAAAAGCGCCCTCAACTTAGGGATATTAAATTTAGTGCATGTAGATTGCCCCTCCCGATCTAATAAAAAAATCTGAACTTTAAATAGAATGTCCATTGTTTCGCTGGTGTCGGTCGACTGGCCGGTGGCGTCGGTTGCATTGTAGCTACCACATACTGGTGGGTCGCCGAAAAAAACCCCGATTTCTCCCAATTGGTGTTAAGTTAGGTATTATTTAAAACAATGCCAAACCCCGATATGAAACCGCTCTCTTTACTTGAAGGCGTGTGGCTCCATTGCATAATAGCTGCTTCGCCTGCTTGATAGGCCCGCACCGGAAATACGTTCAAAGCAACTTGCTCGTCTGAAGGGTTGTACTTTTGAACGAGGCTCTGCTCGGTTCCGTCGCAAAATTCCCTGTTTGCTGGCCCAGGCGGGGCGTAGGCCATTGTCCTTGGCTAACCCCCCCCGTTTGACCCCTTTATTTGGGCGCTGCGTGGAGAAAAAAACTATCTCCCTCGGGCCCAAATCAGGCTGCTAGCCCCCATTCCCATTGAAGCCCACCCCGTTTGCACAGATTTTTGACACACAAAACCCACCCCGTTGGTACAGCAAAAGGCATTGTGACCATTAGCCCTTTTGAAATTATCGCACAAGCCCCAGGCATTTCCCTTGACCCTTTGCCATGAGACTACTTTCCTATGGGACAAACTTAATTTACATGACATGTAAATTTTGCAAAAAATTATGAAAACTTGAAAAATTTTTTATTATGCAAATTTGAAAAAAAATGTAAATTTTGGTTTTTAAAAAATGAAAAATAGGGACCAAAATGGCCCCCCAGGGCTGTACCCACAGTAGTGTTTTTACTGGTATACTTCAATAACTAGGCGGGGAAGGTCTGTTTTAAAACAGCTTTTTTTTCCATCTTGTTTGCAGAGGCCCAGCCATGGGCAAGGCTTCTAAAAATACACACGTTGATGCAATTAGGCTCAAGGTGGGGTTTGCAATTTAGGTGTGAATACAAAAACACTACATCTCCCTTTTCTTTTTAATAAAAAGATTTTTAGATCTTTTAGCTATTATAAGAATAACATAAAATAGAGAATGAGGTAACTAAACGTTTAAATCTTCCAACTTATTTTCTAACAATGCAAAGAACGTAATCTACTTGTTTGAGGTAATGCAAAGAATATAATAATTGTAGTTTAAACATACTCAACTTAATTAAGGTAATGTAAAGATTATTAAAACCTTATTTAAATATACTCAATATAATTAAGACTAGGAAACGCTCAGTTGGACGTGTTGATAAGCGAGCACGTGCTATAGCTAGACCAAAATTGCACATTTTTTTAAAATTTGCGACGTTCGCTGTCCACGGGGCCATGTTCCCAATATTATTTATTATTGCCAAGGTATTTGGGTAAACTTTTGTGGATAAAATCCTCCGCCATCTAGAGGACCTTGACATCATTTCCTTGGGAAAACTATTTTAACTCTTTGGTTACAAATAATACACTGCTTCCTCGATAGTATTTTGATTACTTCTAGGTGGCAGTGCATAGTGGCCAGAAACCTCGTGCGACTTTTCGTTGCCATGGTAATGTTACTTTTGTTAAGCGAGCAAGGTGAGCGTTTCCATTTGACTCGGGAACTCGGGACCCGGAAAAAATAGTCACCGGTTTTTGCTTTGTTTTTTTTGTTTTTTTTATGTCTCGCCATAAACGTTCAAACGAAGGCTCGGATCGAGTTGAAATTTGGATCATCCGCAAGCTGCGTTCTCGATTGAATGCCATTAATTTTTGTGGCAAAATCGTTAAAAAAGTTAAAAAGTTACATTAAAGTTTATCGAAAGTTTTTTTCAGACTAAACGGGCGACGAAATCTGAGGTGGCCAAATCATTTAGACTGTCCGTCCGGTCAAGAATATGTTCATTTTATTTTGATCCGATAAGTGGTGTAGATGGAAATTACATTTTAAACAAAGTAACGTTACCATGGCAGAAGTAATTTATTTATTTATTTATTTATTTTATTTATTTATTTATTATTGGATGAGCGAAGCGAAGACTTCAATTTCACTGACCCCCCAAAAAATTTAGCTCGGGTGTTTTTTTTTTGTTTGTTTGTTTTTTTTTTTTTTGTAATTTTGTCTGTTTGTTTGCTCTCTACCGGGCAAACGGCATATGCGATCTTGATGAAAATTTGACAGGACCTTCGAAATCTCTGAACTTTTTTGGGTACAATCGAAGAAATATTTCTCATGAATATCGTACTTTTATAATTTTTTTCGATTTTTTGTGCGATATTTTCGTGCCATTTAGGCCAATTCTGACCAAACGGGTGGGGCTACAACGTTCATATTGTACATGGACATTAAGGTAATGGTCATGTAGTACCTTTTAAAAGAAAAAGTTGAAAAAGTTACCCAGAATCCATAGAAATAAGCTTTTAATATAAGTTTTTTACGGAAAATAATACCAATTGACAAGAAACAAAGAAACTTGACAACAATCACCACAATGCGTAGGCAGCAAAACAAAGCACTTGCAAAAGTAAAGATATCTACGCAAACTAAAAACTTTAAAAAAGTTTCATCCATCAACGCGGCGGGACTTTAGCGTTTTCCCTAGTTTATTTAACGTCTATCCTATTCAGTTATTAAAACTGATTACAAAGGAGACAACTCAATAAATCTTTTTACATAGATGCAGAAACTACAATAAACTACATTTAAGTACATATTTGAAATATTAGCATTACAACAACAATGCTTTTTAAACACAACAATTTTGTTAACAAATAAAAATGATATAAAATGTATTTAATTAATGAATCAAATATAAAAAAGGGTGGGGATGAAAAGGAAAAAGGGAAAAAAAGGGGGGGAAAAGGAAAAAAAGGAAGACAAATTGAAAAATAGAAGAAAAAAAACATTAACCCGAGAGTAGTCGCGTGTGGGTCTTTTAGCCCGACTTTTTTTTTCAACAGTTGGTATTTGCACGCGCGCATGCGTGGCTTGTCTAGTTCCGCTACCTTCCCAAAATAGTTTTGTGAAGCCAGTGTGCAATACGCGATTCAGTTTTCAGCAGAACTTCATCTCAGATGAGAGGTCCTGTTTGGTTGCTCGTCTTTTCGCCGCTGCGCGACTACTAAGGGAGTCAAAAATATGCATACTCAATCACTATTATGAGACATGTATTTTGTTATTGAAGGTTGATTATTCTTCAACATACAGTGTTTGGCATAATATTACTTCTTGGTTTACTAATGTAACGTTACAGCCCTACCCTTGTATTTTTATATTTTTTGCTGCTTATAAATCTGTCTATGTATTTCATATCATGTGAACTTTCAATATTTTCAAGGCCTTAAGTCATAATTTCTAACAAGTGTTCAAGCCAGTGTGAATCTGCATCTGGGCATGCAAAGGCCAACCTTAGGGTTGAAAGTGTGGAATGTGAAGTTGTGGAGCCGAGGCTCATGTTTTTGGTTTCGGGTTTACCGAGTGGCCTAGAAGTGACGTCACCCCATGCAAAAATTCGGAACGTCCTGGAAAAGTGCGTTGGCTTCATCTTTCGACGGCAGCGAGCAAGGGTTGAGGAATGGGGGCAAGCATAAATGGCAACGTCGGTGACAAAATCCAACGGAAACGTGAATTTTGTTGAGTTTTTAGTCGACGAATCGCGAGCCTAGGATGACCCCGGAAGTTTGAACCAAGAAGACTGACCCAATGGCAGTGTCCAGAGAGACACACGTGACCGGATGGCGAGGCCGAGAAAAACCCCGGACGAGTGCGAGGCAGCAAGGAGCATCCACCTCGATCACAGTGGGTCACGCTTTGGAACCGGACGGTCGAGTCCGAGGGTGCACGTAGTTTCCAGCGTGGTGACCCACCCTGCGAGAGCCATCATGGTCGTGGAGCCTCCGTCTATTACGGAGTGGCCGACTAGGCTAGGGAGATGGGCTTTTTTTGACTTTATTTTACTATTTGAAACTTATTCGGAAGAATCCGACGCGTTTTTGGTGACTCCTATGTAAAGGGTACCGCCAACAGTTACGTCTAACAATGACGACCCGGCGAGTGCCCCGGTAAATTCTAAACTACTACAGAGTTGCGGGGGGCATGAGCTCACATCAAGTTTACAGTTCCTGTCTTCGGAAATGGGTTTGCGGTGTCGAGATAGGGTGCACATGTTAGTGCCAATAAAAATACAAGACCACGTGGTTAGTCAATACCACGATGCTAGATCAAAGGGGATCTCTTCCCTCTACGAGAACATCTGGGGCTGTGGTAAGCGAAACTAAACATTCTGGGCGAGTAGCCGAGAAGGACGCAGTAGGGCAAAAAGGTCCCCGTCCGCCACTGGACGCCTTCCCCGTAGGCTAGGGCCCACCTACGCGCGGAGCGCGTCGCCGTTTGCAGCCACATCATTTCCCCCCCCCTTTCTTCACTCAAGACCAAGGAACAGGATAGGACTTTGGAGTGGGACAGAGAGGACTTGGATGAGTAGAGCATTGGTATTTTCTTGTATTTTATTGTATCCCCTGTATCACATGTATGTATTTTGTTGCCTAAATTCGGATCCGATTGCTAACTTCATTTGAAACATAACTTCACGTTGTAATTTAAATTTATTGTTTTAGTCAGTAAAATCCACTAAAAGCACACAGCTTTCCACTTCGTAGTGCATGTTTGCCCCCTGTTTTCCTCAACTCATAGTGTAGTTTTTGCTAGGACCCTTTAGTCCACACCACGCCGCATCACGGGTGGTTGACCCACTTTCAGCAGCAGTGCCGAGGGCCCCAGAACGAGCGTGGAGCGGACCACGACGGGGTGGCTCACCACTAGCGTGCCTGGGAAAAACGGGTTCCCTACCCCCAGTGGGGAGTGTACTGGACCGTGCTGGGTTGCACTGTCGGACACTCTGGTTGTTGTTATTGGTTTTTGTGTTGCGTTGTTGTGTTTTCGATTTGCGTTTCGTGTTTTTTCGGTTTATGTTAGTCTCATCTCTCCGCGAGCTAAGAATAGGGCAAGTTGGCGAGTCAGGCATAGGGTTAGGAAGGGTGACTTTCACCTACACCACCCCCGACCTAAAGTGACTCCATTTGGTGAGTCACGAGTGAATCACCTCTGGTGCTGGTCGGGTCTTTCGGGCAAGGTGGTGTCGGTAAAGGTTGCGACGTGACTTCATAGGCAGGTTAGGCCACGTAGGGCGTAAAGTAGCAGAGCTAGGAGGGGTGAAGTCACAAAGTGGCGCCCAACGTGGGGCACGATTCACCACGAACCGAGACGTAGGACGTAGCACGTTGGTCGCGAAGTCACAAAGTGGCGCCCAACGTGGGGCACGAGTCACCACGTCCCGAGGTGGATTAGGTTGTTGGGCCCACTTTGGACGTGAAGTCACACTAATAATACGAACTACAGGGTGTGTCAAAACATATTTTTATACCTTTTTGTAGGTTGCTACTTTTCTGTGTTGGATTGATTATTGATTGATTTTATTGATTATTGATTGACAATTGATTAATATAACCAGGTATGCTGTTACATATATTATAAATTACCTTATATTCGTAATCAAAACGTCATCCTAACGTTATTAGCCCATAATAAATAATGCGGTCTAAAGGACCGCGCGCGACTACTAACGTTACAAACAGGGGCGCGACTACTCTCGGGTTAAAAAAGAAAAACGAAAAGAAAAAAACTGATTTATTAGACGATCCCACTCAAACAATATGAGGTTTGCCAAAAATCAGGAACAGCAAATGGGAGTATAATCAAAAAACTTTCGCGGAAGAAACCACCGAACGCGAATCTTTATTCTTGTGTTCAATCTTCATTTTTGTGTTCAAATCTTGATAACAGTTTAGTTCAAAAAAATCTTGGCTCTAATATATAATTATATCAGATATATATAATTATTTAAAATTGTTCATGTCAAAAACTGATCACAGCAATGATACAGGACACCTTACTCAAGTTGCAAGCTCCATCAGTGGGCGGTAACCAGACAATCTAGGCAGAAAAATATAATTGAAAATACATTGATTATATCATAATCAAAGCAATAATGAACAAACAAAGAGAAAAGCCAAAACGGTACTTGTTCATTAACGGGACCCCCCTCCAAAACATGTAAAAACATTTCATTAGTCAATCATAACTACTACATCTACTCCATCTGAGTTTCGGGAAGCCAGGAAAACACAATTATTTCGAACAGAGCCTTGAAAACATCCTTTCCGGCTACAAACTTTGCGCCAGGAGTGACACGGCCTACGCCAACAAACTTCACACTGCAAAACCTTTAACGTCGCGATTTTGATATAAAGGACTTTCAATGGAAAAGGACTTTCAATTAAAATAGCGACGTTAAAGGTTTTGAAGGTTTCATTTGGTGTCTGTGAACGTCAATGTCAGCTGCACGGCGACGACTGCTCTCATGTAGGCCTACGCGTTCCAATGGACTGTACTCGCCTGAGTCACGTTGAACGTGTGAGTCAAGTTCACTGTTAGGCTCATATTCAACTCCTCTCAAGTTGTAATTATTTATTGTAAACATAAATAAGTAAAAAAAACGATGATGGGGGATCAATTAACAAAAAATTGAGGGGGGTCCCGTTAATGAACAAGTACCTAAGTATTAAGAACTATGAAGGTAAATTAACATTACACAAATACACAGACAATAACCTACAAATAAATAGTAAAAAATCAATTCTTTGCTCTTTGATTCATTATCATTGCTTAATGCTGAACTTTTTGCATTACTTCAAAGCCTACTATATGTCCAAGGAGTAACGAATCAAAGTTTCTAATCTGCACAGACTCTTTGAGTTCCCTGGACGCAATGTCTGAAATTTATCCAAGTCATCACATAATTCACAAGATTCAGATAAACAAAAGTCTGTAGTATTTTGTTGGGTCCCTGGTCATTACGGGATCTTAGGTAACGAAGTAGCAGACAAATGTGCAAATCAGCATGCAAAAAGGACAGCATAGACTGTCAGCTAATATTCCTTCAGATTTAAAAGCATTTTGTAAACAAAAGCTTAACAGCATTGCTTCCAACTTTTCCCGCGCATTCTGGAAATTTGCGCTCTTGCGGGAGCGGGAAGGAGGGAGATAGGCGTGAACAACTTAACAAATTTAGTCATCCCCACCGCAACAAAACATGGTGTATCGCAAGGCAACGAGGGGTAATGCTCGGGTAATACACCGACAAAGTAGCCAGCGCCTGATTTATTGCGCGCCCGGCTCACTAGCGACGATAACACTGTCAAGGTCAACTTCCATTGCTGGGATGGGATATTAGTCACTCAACGCTGGCGTCGATAAATGCGAATATAAATATCGAGTTGTAATCCCTATCCGAAAGTTTTTTTCTGGTGTATGCTAATGAATTACATTGTAAAACAATGTATAGTTTTATATTTTACACAGTAGGCATATGCTATCAAATATTATTGGTGTTTCTCCCGTTTCTCCCGATTGAACAAAACATTATAAGTAATGTTTTCAAAATATAAACTCTTGTCCCCTGGTCTCAATACAATACTGAGCATAGCAAGCAAGTAATCAAGCATATATTTTTTTTGGTATCTAAACCAATCGCGTTTGCGATTTAAACTCATGTCCCTTAGTTTCATGCTGACCTTCGCCATATATCGTCATAAACCAAGACAGCAAGATTGTTGTTGTGTAGTGTTCTATCGCAAACAGACACTACGTATATCACAGCCATCAATCCGAATTGACTCAAGTCGGTTCGAGTTCAATTCGGTTTAAGTCTCTTGATATACACACTCGATTCGCATTGAAGTCAATCCACTTTCCAAAGTGGACTGACATGAGTAAATTGCTTGATATACAGTTCAATGCGTATTCAATACGGATTCAAAACTGCCTTAGAGATATAGATTTCAGTGATTACCATTATTAGGCAGGCGGTGTTTATTACATGTTTACAATAAAATGGCGTCTTGGAGGCTTTAATGAAGACATTAGGCTTTATATTTACGTAGCTGTAGGTAGAGATACAAGTACGTAGTACGTATTTTCAAGTGTTATTCATAGAATCTTGTAGCATCAATTTAAACTGCCACAACAACAACTTCAATTCGAATCGAAATAGGATTGAGGAAGTCGTTTCGAATGTCCATGATATACACTTCAAGTCAAACCGAATTGAACTCAAACCGAATTCAGTCAATTCGGATTGACTGCTGTGGTATACGTAGTGAGAGGCGGAGGTTTTCGTTCGAACCCTAGTCGGGTAAAGCTAGTTTGAATTGTTTCACTTCACTTCAATTCAATTAAATGAGTTATTACACAATCACTGTTTGGGATAAAAGTCAGTGGGGTCAACAAACGAATGTGCAGGAGTGCAGCCACACGCGGCCCGGTCCTCAGACGTTTTTTGAAACTTTTTGAAAACTTCCTCGCGTCTGATGAAGAGAGCCTCTTGAAAATGTGCACACTTTTTTGGTAAGTGTTTTTATTTAATATATCTTGCGGTCTAAACATCTTCTCTTGATCGGTATATATATGAAAATATATGTTTTGAGGTAGAACTGCGTGTGATGATTTATAATAAAATAATATTTTATTACCGACGTTTCACTAGGGTTTCACCTAGCTTTATCAAGGTTATAAAACAAAAACAAAATGGAATAACAAAGTACAAGATGACAATATTAAAACACAGCCATCTAGGAAACAGATCTAGATGACTAGACAGAGAGTTGAGAGAGAGCCTCCAGATGTTAGCGGTGTATGTTATCTCCTACTTCTTGTCACGGGACCTTCCCGGAGTTGGTCTAATGGACGAGTTTCATTCTCAGATGGTGGTGGAGCATCAGCCTGCAATAGTCTAGTATGTCCACTTCTCGTTATACGAACACCCTGGAGAACTGGATGATATTCATTAATATTTGGTGGCGGAGCATCGTCCTGCAGCGGTCAAAGATGGGCATGTCTACTTCTGGTCACAGGACCTTCCAGGAGTAGGCCTTCTGGGCGAGTTTCATTTCGAGTAGGTGATGGATCATCATCCTCCCATATAATATATATATTTAATTAATGTTTATCGTATTCAGATATGAAGTGAATTTAATTTCTTTAGGGCAAGGCACTTGCACTCAAATGTGTATTGTGTGGCTCGTTGGTATTGTTGTTAGAATCTCTGCTTCCAATACAGAAGGTCCTTGGTTCGTCCGATTCCCGTTAAGTCAGAAGGTTTTAACTGCTGATTTAGCAACGGTGAATTTGGAGCCGTCCTAGCAACGAGACACATAATAATCTCAAAGTGGTCTTCTAAATCGGCCTTGTTGATTCTGGCGTTGATCCGCGGGTGTTCGCACAGTCCATACCACTAATTACTAGATTTCCTATATTTAAAAAAATCGATCTTTAGTTGGTTATCGCTCACTCGTCGATTGCGTCGGGGCCTGCAGGTTGGATTGGTCGCTTTGGTTTACTGTCCACCACTGGAAAACAGTTTATATGACTGAGGTGGTAGACTAAAAGTGAATTTATTTATTTATTATATGCTACGCTACGCGCTTACTTCCATGCAAATATAGCCCTACCTCAGAACGTTAGTTATTTTTTATTCACAACATAGATAAATAGAACGTATTTTCACTGAAGGATTGACACATTCGACAGAAATATTAATTGTAAATAAATTATACCGGATACACAAGATAACAACCAATAAAAAAAGTAAGTGGTCATTTGAGACTCCGGATACATATAAAATACATTGCAAATATCGCAAACAAATACACGAAAAAAATCTTAAATATCTCGTAGTTTATATTATAATGCTCCACACATAGACATGTGTTAAACTGGTGAGTTAGGATTATTACACTTTATTTACATAGACTTTGAGAATTTTTATTTACACATGTGCACACATATAGAATGAGGTACATTGAGTTCAACTATGTACATTCACGTATACTCGCGACGAAATACGTTAGTAATGTGATGTGTGACATACTTTACACCTGCTTTACACGCTCGCCTCTAGTGTCTTCTATAACAAATAAACGCAGGGAACAATAACTATATTTAAAAAAAAAAAAAAAAACTGGGAGAAAACTAAAATGTAAATGTGATCATGTTCACGTTTCATTTGTTTTTAATTCTTCGGCCACACTTTGCAAATGGCATTCACACGCAAGAAGAGGAGATGAACTGCATTGCAAAACTGCGTTGTAGGTTTTCTACATAGATGATTTTTTTGTCTTTGTCGAGGTCTTTGTTCAATTGCTTGGACAAACAGTTTTTGCAAAATTAAAGTAAAATGGAAATCACTTATTCGAAGTATAAGGTTTCAAGATTAATCGAGACGGTTGGTACATTGTAGAATAACAATCCCCACGGTGCAGGGAATTAAAATTATTATTCATTATAATGCATATTTTTAGAAATCATAATAACTCAATTTACATTATAACTTACCAAAGCAAAGGCCTCCGAAGAAGACTGTGGCGCAGCCTAGCGGCAGAAGTGTGTCAACTGGGAAGGTGTCGCGTGCTACGGGAAATGGCTGGTAAAGATGCGGATTTAAACTCGCGAGGCAACAAATTAATCGCTAGCTTTGTACAAGATGGTACAACTAGCAAGTAGATGTATTTGTTGTGTTGTTAGATGTGGTGACTGATACGAGAGCAAGCAAAACCCTAGCATTTATCAACTGATCTTCGGATTAACAGATGATTAGTAGAAGGGTTTAGAAGACTGAAGTAAACTTTTAATTTTAATAAAGGGCCTACTATATTAATACTAGAGGGATACCACTATTCTACTAGGCATTTGATAAAAGTACAGACATGCCCTGAGTTATAAATTATTATCAAATTATAATTAGGCTACATTATTTAGTGAATCAAACTAGAACTACACGAAAGTATAAAATCAAAAGCCATGAATGACGGCTAGGCCTACACGTAGGTCTAAAATCGCAAGTCATGATGGATGAACAATACATTAAAACCTTCATCGACAATAATTATTAGAGATCATGGCATGCAAAGCCTTATTGGCATAACATAATTTAGACTGGACAGTGGACACATATGTCCAGATAGGCCTACATACATTACACATACCTACACATGGGTGGGGCGACTCTTATCCCCCCCCCCCCCCATTATACTGACATATGTAAGCAATAGTTATAAGTTAAACTTACATTTTTTATATGTTAAGACTAGGAAAACGCTTAAGTCCGCCGCGTTGTTGGATGAGCGTATTGGTGCATTGAGCTGCCATGTGTTATGCGGATTTTCTGTTGTTCTGTGAAAAAATTATACTAAGTTCAAATTTTTTTTTAATTAAATTAATTTAATAAAAAATAAACTTAAATTTTAAATTTTTTGATTAATCGTAATTTTAAAAAAAGAAAAAAAAAAAATTGGGATTTTTATAGGAAATAATTATTCGATTGCGCTCAAATTTCACACGAATATATAAATAATAAAATTAAGGTTCTTGTGAAAAAACTTATTACAATAGGATCAAGCATGTAGGTGTAATAAGTAAATAAATTGTTTTAAAAAGAAAAAACCCACAAAGTTTCTATTTTCATTAGAAATAATTTTTCGATTGTGCTCAAATTTCACACGAATATCTGAATTTGTAAAATTAAGGTTCTGTGAAAAAATCATTAAAATCGGATAAAGCATGTAGATGTTATAAGTAAAATAAATTTTCAAAAAATCAAAAAAATCGTAAAATTGCGATTTTTATGAGAAATAATTTTTCGATGGCGCTCAAAAACGTGGCAGTTCTAAGTTCAGAGATTTTGAAGGCCTCCATAAAATTTCATCGCAATTGGAGTATCGGTTTAGCCGGAATCGTGCTAACAAACAGACAAAAATACAGAAAGAAAGAAAGAAAGAAAGGAAAAAAAAACATTCCGGATTTTTTTCTCCAGTGTAGTGAAATGGAATCTTCGCTTCGCTCGCTACGCTCATCCAAAAATTAGCCTTTTTGAGTCACACCAATAACATAGCCGTGCTCATAAGTTCATAACCACCCTCCCCCATAATAACCCCCTTCCACCCTTCTGTTACGCCATAAGAAGTAATTTATGTTTATGAAGTGTGCACAAAAGACATTTTTTCAGCATTAGGCCAAAAACTTAAGTTAATTAGCACTAATGTTCACCCTTGAATTTGATTAATAAAATCACCAAAATTTAGGCATTATAAAGATAGTAGTACTTTTAGCCGAAATGAAAAACATTCACTGAAAAACGCACTAAATATGTTCACAATTGAAATGTACTGGGAAAAACGCTTAAGCCCCGCCGCGTTTTTGGATGAGCGTAATTGGTGCATGAGCTGCCATGTGTTATGCGGATTTTGTTCTGTGAAAAAATCATACTAAGTTGAAGATTTTTTTTTAATTATTTAAAAATAAATTAAAAATAAACTTAATTTTTAATTTTTTTAATTAATCGTAATTTTAAAAAAGAAAAAAAATCGTAAAATTTCGATTTTCATAAGAAATAATATTTGATTGTGCCAAATTTCACACGATTTTCGATTTATAATTAAGGTTCTGTTAAAAAACATTACAATCGGATAAAGCATTAGGTTATAAGTCAAAGAATGTTTTAAAAAAGAAAAACCAGTAAAATTGGATTTTCATGAGAAATAATTTTTCGATTGCGCTTAAATTTCCACGAATATATAAATTCATAAAATTAAAGGTCCTGTGAAAAAATCATTACAATCGGACAAAGCGTGTAGGTATATAAATCGAAAAATTTTTTCAAAATCGAAAAAATCCGTAAAATTGCGATTTTTATGAGAAATTTTTTTTTCGATTGCGCTCAAAAAACGTGGCAGTTTTTAAGTTCAGAGATTTCAAAGGTCTCAATTAAAATTTTCATCGCAATCGGAGTATGGTTTAGCCGGAATGTGACTAACAAACAGCAAAAATACAAAAAAAAAAAAAAAAGAAAGAAAAAAAAAAAAAACATTCCGGTTTTTTTTCTCCAGTGAGTGAAATGGAATCTTGCACTGCTCGCTCGCTCTTTCCAATACAACAATTTGTGAGACTTTCATCAAGTAATTTGAGTACATCTTTGAAAATACGTTTGTATTTTTGAATGTTTGTGTTTACAAACAAACGATGCATTAATGTCCACTATTGAAACGGTATCAAATTAACTATATGGTTGACTCCTTCAAGATAGCACCCCTCTCCCCCCCCCGAATTAATTTGAGTATATCTCTTGAAATAAGTTAACTCTTTTGTGCACAAACTTGCACAATGTACTGTACAAGCAATTATTGTATATTGTACATTATTTCTTACTTGAAATTCGATAGGGGGAGGGGGCGGCAACTTGTCCTACCCCAATTTAACGTCATCCTTGAAAAAGGAATGTCCAAAGACTAGAGCAATTAATTTAAGTGAACTCATTACCTATAGCATTCATCATATTGACAAAACAAAACTTTTCGTCAGGATTGCTGGTGACGGTTTTTGTTCCGACAACCTCCTGTATGAAGTCTCGAGTGTTGTGTATGACCTGCATCCCATACTTATTATTGAATTAAAATGTAAGTTATATAAAAAAGTACTGATTTTTTTTTGTTATTTTGTGAATGTTATAATATGGAACCAAATCTTGTGGTGTCATAATTGCGGTTGCCATTACTTTTATTTGATTATGTTGGCATGACATTTTAAGTAGGTACGTATCGTAAACAGTAGAAAATAAATAAGAGGCAATGTCAGGCTTACATAAAAATAAGTTATTGGCAGGCGAGGTCCATGATCTATGAAATAGTAATGAACCAAATCTCCTTCAAAAATCAGAATAGCCATCTGCAAATATTATTCATGCATCTAATTGTAGGCCTGCTCGAACATTTCTTTTCACACTGTATCAGTCGTCTTATTTGTTCCTTTATATTTAGAATCGTGTAATTTTGTGTGTGTTTTTATTGATAAGGATCTATGCATTATTTATTCAATAATTTTAATAATATTATATTGATTTTGGTCCTGGGTTAAAGAGCGTACCGTGCACTTGCAGCATTCTAGCAACCTTGGCGGGAAAGTACAAGTTAACAAATAATAAAGCTACTATTATTTTCGTCCACATCTACATTATTTTCCTTTGTTTAAGCGTTAGTATTCGTATAACAGTTTCCCCTTTCCAACAAACCACTAATAAAGTGCGCCAAGTAATATTTATGTGCATCAATGTAGCAGGATCCTATGGTTTACACCAGCCATTTTCGAATCGTGTCACCTTCTATAAACTTCTCCCGGGCGCCGCTAGGGATCGCCCGGTGGCGCGGCGCGCGGCTACTTCAGAGGCCTGTACCTGGAACAATATTAAAACGTAAATATATATCTTTTTACTTTTTAATGATCTGAACAATTCTTGGAAACATCAAGGTGCATAAGCGATCATGTAATTTTATAATATACCTCCCACGTCCCACTCGCAGGGGAAAATGGGCTATGTACGAGAAATAATAATGTAATTATATCAGATAAAACAACAAAATGAATTATATGTGGATGTTTCTCCCGTAGTTCGTAAAGTACGGAAGAACTGCAATTGAGACGCTCAGAGTGGTGTTTAAATTGCGACCAAGGCCCTAGGCATGATATTATTATCGTTCTGGTAATCAAAACAATTGATATACCGGTAATGAGGGTTTAAAAATACAAATCATAATTGCAAACATGCATGTTGCATGTGAAAGATGTAATTTCAGTGACGGACTTCAATTAAAGCGATCCGAACTGACGATGCCATCGATTGGCGAAATAATCGGACATTGAAATCCAGTTCACAGATTACCATGATTCACCCGCGGATGAGTCAGCATAGACATAACTACTTCGGAACAACCATTTACAACTTGTTGTGTGCTTCGTTGCTAAGACAGTTTCAAAGCCACACTCTCAGTGGATGTAATGCGATACCCTTCCCATAGATTATGGGTTGATTCAAGTCGGGAATCGAACGAGCGACCTTCTGCTATGGAAGCAGGGACGCTATCCTTTGGACCAACAAGCCACAAACATTACTTGGCAGACTTGCTTGCCCCCAGAATAATGAAATGAAATATTCTGTAATAATAATTCAATCATTACGTAGAGCATGGGTGATGTCTGTCCTATGGATGTGACCCCGGGTTTGAATCCCGTCGAGACCGGCAATCCTGAATGAAGGTTTTTTTCCAACTTTTTCCTCAGTCGCTAATGCGAATGCAAGGGATTGAATAGCCCTCGGGCATCACCTCACAATTGTCCTATCCGCAAACTACCTAGTTAGTCACCAGGGCCCCGATTCATGTACATTTATCCCGGATAAGTGGTATAAGGACGGTATAAAAAGCAGGACATGGCAGGATAAGGCCTGGTTAAGTCTGAGCAATTCTCATCCAATCAGAAATTTTCAATCCAACAACAAGTACAACAAATGTTTTCTCCACTGCATTCCCACAGCCATGTAAATCAGCAGATTTGAAAAAGAACACTAAAAATTGCTCCATCTTTGTTTACATTTTTATTATTGACAGAAGATTGCGTGAGATCATTAAAAGAAAAGAAAAGGCGTATTATTGCCGTAAATTTTGGAATAGCCTTGGACTATCATACTATTGTTCATCTGCATAAGGCTTTTAGTAATCAAACTAGTTATTTGTGCGGGATGTGTGTCAAAACAAGTCGTGCAGGCCTAGGGTTGCCCAGGAGAGGCCAAGGGCTTGTCAAACGGTTATGTTCGTATTAATTTTATCTAGTCCTATAGCTAATAGAACTTTAGGCCTACACTGCTGTATTATGAATAATTTTCTACATCTGGGCCTAGGCCCGAGTCGGTTTTGATTTGTTTTATGAGAGTAATGAAAACTTTTCTCGTTTTACACATAGACGCAAAATTTAAAATGTCCGCCATCTGTTTACTTATTTTCTTATCCCCGTGCGGGGCGGGATAAGTCTTCATAAATTTGGATTCGGAGTTATACCGCATTATACCACCTAACTCTGCTTATACCGGGATAAAAATGTACATGAATCGGGGCCCAGAAGAGGGTCACACCGGTTAAATCTCATGTGTAAATCCGCAGCGGGCATCCTAAAAAAAATGTATTTATTATGGATAGGGACTGGTCAAAAGGGCCCAAACTACCGTGGTTAGCAAACGATGTTTTTTTCTTTATCGTGCTGAAAGAACGCAACACGATATCTAAAAAATAGAATAATAAAGGTTCGGTTTGGTACTATATAATATAATTACATAGACTAATCGTAAACAATATTTGCGTAGTCCTTACAACGCGGGTTAATTATGAATATTTTTTGAATGGGAGCACTACAAACCTTGCATTGCCGAGAAATCAAAATTTTAATCTACTTATTAAGACAAATTGGTACTTTGAAGAGACGCGGGCTTCTCCGATTGGGACCTTTAAAAATCTCGCATCCGGGGGAGAAGCGGGAGGGTAGAGGGGTAATGATGGCGAGCCTTGAGACTGGGAGTGGGGGATAAAGTAACTCGACACTTCACAATCACAATCACAGACCCAGCAAGTAATGCACGGAACTCGCAAGACGTGTCGCTTGGCAGTCCGTCGTAGTTTTAGATCGGGTCTGGGAACACTGAGTCACACTCACAGGGGGTTTATTCTGTACATATTTCTTCTGTGTTTAGATGGATGGAATATAGTTAGTTGTACGCCAATCAAAAACAAAAGGTTATTTTATTTATTTCACTTATTGTGGCACAATCTTCTTGAACTAACCAGTTTGCCAAGTGTTGTGTTAGGCATACAACGCATAGTCATCTATACCTAACAATACCATAAAAAACGGTGTGTTGACACTTGAATTGAAACTAATGTTGTAAAACAGTGTTCTGGACATCATGACCCTCATGGTAAAAGGAGGAAAAATAAAATTCTAGCCTTTTTGAAGGGTGGATGATAGGTTGATTATTTATCAATCTCTTGGAGCTTCAAGTTTTATTTTATAGATATATCATCAGTATCAACACTACATTTTACTACAATGTTAAACAAAAATTAATAAAAATAATATATTTTCACATATTTGTTTGATCTAAATAGTGTAAAGTACACACACAGTTGGTAGTGTGCCATTAAAAACAGTGAGTTGAAATTATTGTCATATCCGAAATATAGAGGAGGGGGGGGTGAATAAAATACTGACTTCTCAATACTGCTTTCAACTTTGTTTGTTGATAGAGCAGTTTCATTACTATATTTCAGTACATTTTTTCGAGAAAATTTATGGCAATGTGCTCATTTTGAATAATTGCGATATATTATAATATTAAGTTATACATTATATATGATTTACTACGAAAAATATATTATCCAAGCATTTTACTGAACTAGAAATCAAAATCAACCCCTATCCACTTACATAAGATGGCATGACACGCACTAGCGCGTAAAAGTAATTTATGCGTACAAGTAACAAAATATTGTAAGGTTGTACTATCTCCGAACCAAAATTTCAAAATTGAGTTAGTTTTAGCCATGGTCAAGGAAAAATTAAAGTTTATTACTGACAGTGGCTGTACGACAGGGGCGGATATGGGGAAGGGCGGGGGCGGGCGAACACGACCATCACGACTCCGGTTTACGTTGCATAGACAATTTCACATATTTTTGAACTTTTTTTAGGCTTTTAAAAGTTGCAAAATTTAAGAATTCGATAGATCCCCCACCCAGTGCCCTCCCGGGCCGATCCCATTCAGCCAATTGTTAATACCTAATTGGACGCTATTTCTACCAAAGTTACTTTCATAAATTAGCATGTAAATAGATAATTGTAAAATACAGTATCACTATCAACTAGTACGTAATTTTACATTGTTAAAGTGACTAATTTGAATTTTTTCGATTGGCAGAACTGAAACTTCCATCCGCAGCTCCCCCGCACTAACTTAAAAAAAAAAACGAATGCGATGTGTAACCAAAATGTTATTGTAAATTTACAACTTCAACATCAGTCGCGACCATTGAGAGAAATGATTATCTTAATTTCTTTCACTCCGACATTGTTTGCGTATGGCTTACGAGGACGTGGGTTCGAATTCCTTAATCCCCATGTTTTTTTATTGTCCCTTCACCTCATCTTTCTCCACTCAAACGTTCGAATAGCCCAGTGCATTACTTAGATAGGTTAAGCAAACAAAAATCACCATCGTCTCCAATGGTTCTTTTATTGTGAAGTCCAATTATATGTGAATCGCGAATATCAAAATTCTAGAATGAATTTTTGAGTTTTTGGCAGTATGAATTTGTAGTCTGTGGCAGTATCCTCTCCGGATCAAATATAGGACAAAGTAGTTATATTGGTATTATTATGATTTCAATTTAACTATTATATTATATTGAATTGACGAACAAAATAGATCGTATTCGGAACATGCTATATTACGTTATCTTGAGGGTGCTGTACTCCACCGGTGGGTAGCACGCGTCACATTTTGACATCATTTTGTAAATAGTTTTTAAATACCGTACACACTCTTAGATGTAGTCATTGATTAATTTAATAGTTTCAACTCTGTGAGTGTGTGGGATTTAAATATTATCGTAGAACTTTTGCAGACTTGATTTTTATTTCAATGTGAAGAATGACTGCAATCGTTCCATGAGTGTTCTTGGGGAAAATTGATATGAACTAAATGTATAGAAGTGCAATTTTAAGAGGACAAGGTTATTTTATACCAGACAAGACCTGGCAGGTGTAAGTTTAAATATTTTTAATGTTCTCTAGTTTCAAATTGAAGTGGCCGCTTTTGTGAGCGGAAACGTGAGTGTGATATTCAGCGCGAGCAGATTATATTATATTAGTTTTGTAATTTCAATAAGTAATCTCGCCTTCTGAGAGAATAGGACACATTTTGCAGTTAGCAAATAGCTATTCGCCCGGGCCAAGAAGCATCCGACATATATGAAACTTTGCAAAGTTGTCAATAAAGCTAATACAGGGTCAAAAATTTTTTTTTTTCGAACCAGGGGGAAAATTTTGCCATTTTTTAAAAAAAAAGGGGAAAAAATTTTTTTAATTAAAATTTTTGGATGGGTAAAGTAAAAAAAAATTAAAACCCGGGTTTTTGATTTTTTTTTATAAAAATTTTTTTATTTTTAAATTTAAAAAAACCTATTTTAAAAAAGAAAAAAAAACTAAAAAAAATTTTAAAAAGGTTTGCATTTTGTTGGTCGTTTTAAAAAAAAAAATTGCAAAAATCGCGATTTTTTGGGGGAATTTTTTTGAGGAAAAAATTTTAAATTTAATTTTTTTTTTGGTTTTTTTTTAAAAAAATAAAACCCCAAAAAAAAGGGACAATCATTAATTTTCTTCCGCGAAGTTTAAAAACCGGAAACTTTTTTCCAAATTTATTCTGTACATTTTTTTGTGAAAAAGGATGGAATAAGTTGGTTGTACCCCAAATCAAAAAAATTTAATTTCCTTTTGGGCACAATTTTTGTTAAATTGAAATTTTTTAATATTACAACGTTTCATAATATAAATGGGGAAAACGGTGTGTTTAACCTTTTTTAATTCTAATTTTAATTGTTTTGGAAATGAATCATGTGGGGGAAAAAATTAATTCTGCCTTTGAACCATTTGGTTTTTTATATTCTCTGGAGCCGTATTAAATATCACCGGGTTACAAAATTTTTAAATTTAAAAATTAGTTAAAATTTGATATTTTTATCTTATGAAGGTCCCACACATTGGGGAGGTCCAAAACAGATTAAATTATTTCATACCCGAATTAAAGTTAGGGGGTAAAAAATTTCTTCCCAAATCTTTTTTCCCGTTTGTTTGGCTTTTTAAAATTTTTTCGTAAAATCGAGAAATAGGGCTTCTCATTTAAAATCGATATATAATTTGGTAACTTAATATTTTTGGAAAATTTTTTTCGCTTTACTAAACTAGATTTCATAACCCTATATTACAAAGTGGCAACAACGCACTAGGGAATTTATGCTAAATAAAAAATTTGAAAGGGTTTGCAACCCCAAACCTTTAAAAATTAGAGTGCCATGGCCAAGATTAGGTTTATTATTACGGGGCCTTCCAAAACAAGGGAAGGGGGTGGCTCAAACACATTTTGGGTTTCCTTAAAAGACAACACATATTTTTAAATTTTTTACCAAAAAGTTTCAAAATTAAAATTGGGTTTTTCCCCCCCCTCCCCCCGGCGACCCCATAATAGAAGAATCCTTTTGGACGCACAACAATTTTTTTCAATGCATGTAATGAAATTTGAATTTTTCACAAAGTGATTTTAAAAGAAAGTAACCCTTTGTTTTTCGGGGGGAAAATGTTACCCCTCAACGCATAACTTAAAAAAAAAAACGAATGATGTTAAAATTTTTGAAATTTAACTTCCCAGGTCGCGACCCATTGAAGGAATGTTATTTAATTCTCAACCGCACTTCTAGGATTTACAAAGTTTTCACCCCAATGCTGTTTTTTTCCTTTACCCTTTTAAATATGGTCTCAAAAGCCAGTGTTTTAATATTACAACAAAACCCCAAGCCAATTGGTCCTTTTTAAAATCCAATTAATGTGAAGAAATATAAAAAAGAATAATTTCAAGTTCCAAATTATTTTTATGAAAATTTGTTGTAAATATTTGGTAAATATAGGAAAAATTAAAAATTATTAGGGTTTTTAATTTAGGGGTTTAATGACGAACACCCGATCGGTATTCGGCTTTTTCGAAACGAGTGCTGTCCACGGGGGAAAGCCCCTTATTTTGATCTTTTTTAAAATTAGTTTTTCCCGAACAAAAAATTAGATTACATGATAATTTTTAGTTTTAAACAAAAAGATAAAAATTTAAATTTATTTTAAAAATTTTCAACTTAAATTTAAAAAGTGGATTGTTGCAATTTCCCATATTTTTGGGAAATTGAATGAACTAATTTAAATCTTTAAAAGGCGTTTTTTTTAAACAAAGCCCTGCCGAAAGGGTTTAGAAAAAAATTTTTAGTTCAAAAAAAAGTCCCAGCGGGGGTTGTAATTTTCAAAACCCGATTAAATATAAGTTTTTAATTTTTTAAGTTTCCTTCTAATAAATGGGAAACCTTTTCCGACAAAAGCTTTCCCGAAAAAAAAGACAAAAAACTTTGTTGTCAAAACCTACATACACAGCCCTACGGTCATAGATTTCACAATTTCTTTCTTAATCATCCAGAACAAAATCACGAATATATTATAGTCAATTTTGACTTTGAATTTGAAATTCGCTTAAACTAATTGATTTTGTATTAATTATTTTAAAACAAATTTTAGAAATGTGTTACTGTAGAGCCATATATTTAGTATATCGTGATATATGTTCGAAATTTCAGACGCCTGCGGTGAAGCAATTTGCCTAAAACGCATGTCCTACCTCTCATCACTTTAAAAAATCTCTAGAACAGCGGCTATGAATATGATTGTATTACTTTTGTTGTTCGTGTTTCATTTTTAACAAATTGCAAACATCGTCGAATGTAGTCCTACGACACGGGACTCAAAGAGCAATAAACATTCCAACTCCTGGTATTTTTTTTTTTTTTGGGGGGGGGGGGCGATACAAGTTTTTAGAAGATTATCTACAACAAGAAACTAGGCATTATAGTCAAGAAACTTGCCGTTCTCTCTTGTCCGTGGGATTTTTTTTGACCTGTAGTCTTCAAGCCGAGCTTCTAATTCAATGAAAAGGCATCTCATTTTTGCATTGAAACGTAACTTTGTCTTTTCCCTCTCCCTTTGATCCACCTTGACGTCAATAGACGTAGATGTTCAAAATAACGCGCATATGTTTCATGAAGTAATCAACGCTTCGCGTGTACAGCACGGTTATCTGACGGCTGTAGGATGATAGCCAACGCACATGCTCGCTCCTCTTCCCGTTCCCCGTCACCAAGACACACAATCACACATTCACCGAACGATAATCACCGATAATGATTATGAAATCGTTGCCCGCACTTGCGAATCTAGCAGAACCAGATCCTACATTGATTTATTCGTTTTTACAAACAATTATTCGTCCCCCTTTTGCGTAAGGCATAAATATTTTAATACGTGGAGACAATTCGTATCGAAAGGCTGCCAGGGACTGTTTTAAAAAACCGAAAAGGGATCTTGATTTCTTCTATTGCGTTAGTTTTTTATTCGCCAACATTGAAGAATCTATCTGGTGAAACGTATCAAAGTTAGCACTAGGGGCTCCTAGGTAAATAAATCATATATTTTAAAATTATTTACTTGTACCCTTCATCATAACAATAATAATTTAAATAATTTCGAATATGATAAATAGGTCCTTAGGGACAGTTCTTGCTTCCGATGCACAAGGTCCAGGTTCAAATTCTTGTTTGTGGGAGATACTTTTCAAGACCGTCAGTTTCATAAACTAAATGGGGCACTTTTATTTTACCATTGTCATCGCCGATCTAATTGATTAATCCGGCCAAAAATTCGTTTTTTCAAAGGAAAATAAACAACATGGATCACCACTTGCCTAAACACAATGCATAGAACATTTAAAAATAGTATAGACTACTTACAACAAACCAGAACAAGAACAATAACATATTTTTTTTTTTGATAATAGTTTGTGTGGACAAAATAATATGATAAATAGTGTCCTATATGCATAGTTCCAAACCAATGCTCCAAAGGGCCTTGTCACAAATCCCCGGTTTTGGCATAGATTTTACGACGGAAATTCCTTGGCCAGTTACATTGACTTCCTACGCGTAACAAGATACTGTCAGTTTACTCCCCTCAAATTCCACAAAACACTCGCTCGAACACGAAATCGTCTCAAGACTTTTCGCAGCGCCTACGCCATCTACGGACTACAGTCGAAAAAAATAACGCAAAACAATGCCTGGGGAAAATTTCTGTTTTTTCCCAAACGGTTGGCGATAGAACAATTCTGTTGACTGGGTTGAAGAGCAAATTCATCAATTCAGGGCGATAGTGTAAAGTTTTCTGAAAAAAGAGTCTGGGAGTATTTTTTAAAGTTCCATGAAACAGCGCGTGAAACAGTAATTTTTGTAAAAATGTTTTCCATTTAAAAAATTCATGCTAGATAAATGTATACATTTTTCTTAAATCCAGCACCAGAGGGCTCTATAGAAAACCTTCTCAAATTTCTGAAGATTTCATGCCAATCGGTTGATTAACGGCCGAGAAAAACAGCAATTTGCTGAAGTCAACGTTTTTATTCAAAATACTGCCTATTTTCACAATCCTATATTCTCTTAAAGAATGCAATATATATTTAGACAGTCTCAAATTCTGATATCGTCCGCGGTCCGCATATATTAGTGTCTAGGGACGCTGGCGAATTACACTAGCACGAAAACGGATTCGAATCCCGCTAAAGGGCATAGGTATCTGTAATTATTGTTCTTCACTCTCGTCTATCAACACTCATAGTCCGAATAGCATGATCTCAAAAAAAGTGATGTTGAACAAAAATAATCATCATCGTTAATTTCTGGTAGCGAATATTATAGAATTCTTACAACGGTGTAAAAAGCTGCAAGCAAACCCTAAAAATAGCAGATTGTGTTTATGTAATCTGATGAAAAAGCAAAATCCGGTGTCCAGATCCCGCCCACATTGCCTCCCCTACTTGCTTCGAAGTAGACACGATCGAATTTCACAAGAGAGCGCCACCAAATGGACCCAAAAAAGTGTGCTTGCAAGCGTTCGTACTTTTCAAACCTTCGTCTACATTTTTCGTCCGATTTCAATAATTTTTTTTTTATTTTACTCAAAAATAAACTGTTATTCTACGTACATGGCCTGATTTCCCAAAATTACTCCTCTTTGGTCACACAAGGGCAGTAAACTTTGACCGAAATGACCATTTTCTATGGACTTTGAGGACTCGTGGGGGAAATGTTATGACTTAAATGAAAAAAAGGGCTATGTACGAGAAATAAGAATTTAGTTATCTACAGAGGAAAAAAACAGAATAAAAAATATAATGATTTCCCTGTCCATAGTTTTGAAAATTATGAAAGTACTGCACATGGCACGATCGGAGTGGTATTTAAATCGCACCCAAGCCTCTTAAAGAGCAATGGCAATATTCCTGGAACAAGATTGAAAACAATAAATTGCGTCAAATCAAGAATAGCACGGCAGCCTGGATCTCTGCACGTCGCTCCCCCTGCCGTGAAGAAATGGTTTCTGGCTCGTTTAAGAATCGGGCACACATACCTCACTCACGTATCCTCTAAGATCCTCTATATCGGATCTTCACCAGGTGAAGATCCTCCCATTTGTGATGAGTGTGGCGAAGTTTTAACTATTAAACACGTTTTAGAAACCTGTACAAAATATAGTAGTGATAGAAAAGATTTTAAATTAAAACCTTCCCTCAAAGAAATTTTATCAGACAACTCCATGACAAGCGATAATGTTATTAATTTCTTACGTAAGTAAAACCTTCTAAATTCAATTTGAAATTCATATATATTTAGCAATCAGAAAATTTGATGGGCACTGATAACTTGACTGTTTTGTTTCCCTTAAACCCCAACTAAGTACTAACTAACTAACTAACTAACTAACTTCAATTTTACGTTTAAATTGTACAATTCCTAGATCAGTAAACTGACTTCTAATATCATAAGAAATTGAATTCCAATAGGATACGCCTCTGTACATAAATGACTTTCTTATTGCTTCAGAATTTAATCTAGAAACTTCCAATGAGTTTTTTAAAGTAGAATTTCTATCACGATCAACAATTTTAAAAATATTGGGTTTGAATACCTAAAAACATATCTTTCAATACTTTGTATGTATTTACCAGCACGCTATACTTCATCCTTTGAAACGTCATGAAACAATCAGACTGCAATTCTTGGCTCAAGGGAAATGAATCACACAGATGGTCAATTCTCTTCTGGAGTACAACATACTCAGTAAAAAGGTCTTACTGCCCAAACCACTAATCAATAATCGAGTGAATATAAGAAACTACAAGTAACCTCAACATTCTCTCAGTTACAAACCTCTTCATTCTACTTATAATTCCAATTGCTGATGATACTTTATTACACACAAATTCATAATGTTTCTTAAAATTTAAATTACAATCTAAGAAAACTCCAAGATATTTAAATTCATACACTCTAGAAATTAACTTACCATTACAATTCAACGTCAAATGAATATCATTCATGCTTCTTTCATGAGCCTTATGAAAAATCATAAAATTTGTTTTGCTATAATTAATATCAAATTCCTGAGTTTTAAACAAATCATCCATCCTCTTAAGAACTTCTTGAAGAAGTCTTACGATCTCTTCGACATCCACACCTTCTAAATAAAAGACCAAGTCATCAGCATATAAGATATAATTGATTCCTCCCATTATAGTAGATATATCATCTATATAAAGAATAAATAATAGGGGTCCTAATATTGATCCTTGGGGTACTCCACAAAATATATTGAATACTTTTGAACTATATTTTGCAAGATTTATAAACATTTTTCTTTTAAAAAAATAATCCGCCAAAATTGACAACAAATAAGGACTTACGTTATACCTGGTTTTTAATTTTATTAAAAGAGGTAAAAAAGGTACTGAATCAAATGCTTTCCTAAGATCAACAAAGACAGCTCCAACCTTACCATTACGTTTATCAATCCTTTATAGATAAAATCTGTAAATGCTAGAAGGGCACTTTGCGTTGACCTACCTTTCCTGAAAACCATGCTGGTTTGCACCTAAACCTTCAGATGCATCCACTTCATGTAATAACATCTTGTGTAAAATATTTTCAAAATACTATCGAAGAAGCAGTGTATTATTTGTTACAAAGAGTTAAAATATTTTTCCCCCAAAGAAATGATGTCAAGGTCCACTAAATGTAGGTGGATTTTATCCACAAAGTAAAGGTTTACCCTCGGGTTTACCCAAATACCTAGCCAATAATAAATAATATTGGAAACTTGGCCCCGTGGACAGCGAACGTCGCAAATTTTAAATAAAAGAATGTGCAATGTGGGTCTAGCTATAGCACGTGCGTGTCAATGCGTCCAACTGAGCGTTTCCTAGTTAAAATGTAATTTCCATCTACACTACTTATTGGATCAAAATTAAATTAACATATTCGTGACCGAACGGACATTCTAAATGATTTGGCCACCTCAGATTTTTTGCCGTTTAGTTTGAAAAAAAAACTTTTGATTAACTTTAATGTAGCTTTGTAACTTTTTGAACGATTTTGCCACAAAACTAATGGCATTCAATCCAGATCGAAGCTTGCGAATGGTCCAAATTTCAACTCAATCCGAACCTCCATTCGAATGTTATAGCAAGACATACAAACAAAAAAAAAAAAAAACGGTGACTATTTTTTTCCGGCAGAGTCAAATGGAAACGCTCGCTTCGCTCGCTTAATAATGCAAAGATTATAATAAATCTAATTTAATGTGAAGAACAGAAATAACTCATAGATTCATCTTCAGTGTTTGCTTGACCCTCCTACCGGAACGAGTGGTCTTTCCCGTCTGGCTTCCGTCTGGGTCGGGGCCAAACTCTTTCTTGGAGACACGGGCTGCTCGGGTAGCTCACCTGGTAACTCCAAGGGTCCATTTGTAGGTCCAGTTGTACTGTCAAGTGACTGGCTAGATACAGCAACTGGAGGTTGGTTAGAACTAGGAATGGATAAGGAATTGTCCTGAGAATTGCTGTAAGGAGGAATGAATGGATACGGACGGCATTTGCTCTGGGCTGTGGATTTTGCCTTTAGGATTTGGTGGAACCGGTTTTGTCGTATAACTCTTCCTACAGATTTCAGGAGGTAGGAGCGAGGTTCTTCCGTCATCTTGATGACTTTACCATATCTTTTTAGGTCTGTTATCCACACTTCTTCTCCTCGTTGTAATTCAGGAAGCTCTCTCTTTATGCCGAGAGTCGTGTTTCTCTTTTGCTCTCTTCACTCCCTATCTTTCTCTCAACTCTTTAAGTCCGCATTTGCTCCAGAATGATGATGGTGGATGTTATTAATTTCTGACCAAAAGTAGTCGGATGGACTGTATCCGACTACGGTGATGTGCATATCAAGTAAGCTAAGTTAGGATCTCTACCTTGCTCTTGCTCTTTCAAAACATCTTCAAGTCTTCGCGCATTTTGTTGCAGAA
>JAMZAV010006517.1:0-2500 GCA_024449915.1 Sweltsa coloradensis
CATCTCAAAACTTATTGAAAGCGATGATGCTTAGTGGGGTTTATCCATTAGGGGTGGTACAATTAACTATGAAACGGATGTTGGACTTTCTGTGTATTGGTCAATGCATCAACGTTGGAACAATTGAAGCCCAGACGAAAGCAGCATATCACACCCTAGGCAAGAAAATCACTGTTATTCAGTGCACTTTATGTTTTCAGAGACGTCGGCCTATACTCATCTAATCTGTTATATCTTAGGTTAAAAATATACTTCGAAATTTATGTATGAAAGCCTAGCTAGGCCCTAGGTCCAAGACGACAAGACCATGGAGTGAGCTAGGGCTATCCTAGTGGTAGGCCAAATAGCTATGTTTATTTAGTGGCAAGGCCCTGTTCCCTACCAGAGCTAGATGCATAAAAATAGCTACTGTAGTTATAAAAGTATTCAGGCGTACCTTATCGATTGCTCACTATTTTCGGCGTCGAAACAATAAACGTTAATACTTATGAACAAACTAGCAAACAATACAATGTCGACACTGAGTAAGCCGCCATTACAAGTGTACGCAGCTCGCACCACACTTGAGCAAACAAGAACACGGATACGCAGTGCGCCCCACACTTGGACGACACAAAGAACTCGGATACGCAGTGCGCCCCACACTTGAACGACACAAAGCACTCCAAAACAAAAGATACACACACTGAGTTGTTGTTGTTGTCGTTGTATTTTTGTCAGATTTATATAAACTAGACCACTTTGCGAACACTTTTTCCAGTCGCGTTGATGGATGAGCTTTTTTGAAAAAACTCAAAACATATCTTAGTTCAAATGTTTCTATTGTACATTTACAATTTTATTATTGTCAGCTTAGCAAAAATCGAAAAAATCGTACGATCAGATTTCTCTTTTAGTGAGAGCTGTAAAGGGAAATTCAAAATTTGAAAGTATTATTTTCGTTGTGTAGAGCACTTGTGTTGCAATAGAAATGTCAAAATATTTTTTGAGCCAACACTGTCTGTTGAAAAGAGCTGTTAATATGAAATTCATTTTCTGTTTGATGTACTTGTTCAGATATTTAAGTCACTCATGTGCTTTTCTGCACTTCGATACATAACTTTATCATTCGATTCAATGCAATAGCTGTATATGCTATATATTTATTTTGATTTATATTCTTAAAAAAAATCAAATCAAATCAACTAATTAAAACTGAAATGTTATCAGTACTTCTGATCATTAGTGAAAATTACTAAAATTAAGTTGAAATAAAAATCACCACCCATTTGAGTACTTTTTCATCCAGTTCTAAAGCAAGTTTCATTACTCGTATCCATATAACTTGCGAGCCACTTGTAAACATAGCTCGACACTCAAGTTGTATACGATGCCAAATATATTTTCACCTGAAAGCTGCGATTTTACCTAGACTCCTTGAACTATGTGCAACAAGTATTGTAACCTTCACTGATAAAGTCGCAAGACACCAAGTAATTCAATGAAGGGACATCTACCCAAGAAATAAGTAACCATGGACAAAAGCTCTCTCTCTCTCTCTCTTTCGCTTTGCCCCCCCCCCCCCCCCACTCATCTAACGCTTTTATTGGCGTAAATTCAGCAAATATGGTAATTTCCTAAAAAGGGGAATATTCGAGTTGAGTGGATGTATAGTTCAAAGGGCGAACCTTTCTTGTCTGGACCGTTTTAAGATGATGATGAGAATCTCAACGAAACTTTAACATGAATGATAGGCCTAGCTTCCTTGGCCTTGTGTGAGACGTAATTCAATATGGATGCAAGATTGAGGGTCACAGTCACACATACCGTCGCACTAGCGACATGCTTGCATATACCGGGCATACATAATAAATGCATTTAATAATAATGTATGTGAGAATGGCATTGGGTTAAGCTTTTGTTGAAGGGTGTATTGAACTTCACCCTCCTGCAGTCACTGTTGCACTGGACCCTTGAGTACTTTCACTCCCTGGTAACAAGTATTCGTGATCTGAACACACGCACACTTTGATGAGGTCTTGCTTAACAGGAGTTCAGTGTCAGAACACAGGTCCGGCTCTTTTTTCTGAAATCGGAATCCGCATTCCAGAGTTCGTTCATTACATACACTATAACCACTAACAACTAACACAAATTATGCTTATTATTATTAATTTATTTTGATTTGATTTATTTATTTAACGTCTATCCTATTCAGTTAAAAAACTAATTTAAAAAGGGGGACAACTGAATAAATCTAATTACATAGATGCAGACACAACAATGAACTACAGTTAACAATTTTGGTAACAAATTCAAATAGGATATTAAATGCAATTAAGTCACGAATCAAATATGAAAAAAGGGGTGGGAAAAAATTAAAAAAGATGAATAGAAAAGAAAGTAGAAAAGAATAGAAATCATCAAAAAGGAAAAAAATAAAATAAAAACTGTTTTATTAGACTATCCCACTCAATCGAATATGAGGTTTGCCAAAAATCAGAAACAGCAAATCAGGGAG
>JAMZAV010006517.1:7500-34922 GCA_024449915.1 Sweltsa coloradensis
ACCAAAAAGATGAAATTTTTAAAAAATCGTTATAAAGTTTTTTAGTAAAACCCTCAGGGAAAAAAAAAAGCGGGTAAAATAAAAATTTTTACCCGGAAAAATAGAGAAGGAGTTGATAAAGGTAAAAAAAATATGGGCACGTAGTAAACAAGGTCTTTAAGGGGAGAGGGCGCGGGGGAATATCCGAAATTATAATAGATGGTGAAACTTTAGCACTGAAAAGACCGTTAGAGTGCAATTATTTAATGAAAATTTTATAAATGTTGCGAATACGCGGCGACCAAATGCTAACAACGAGATACAATTAGTAACGACAGGGATAGTGGGTTAACCAAACCCGCACGTCTCGATATAACGAAGTGATCTTTTGGGAAATTTTTAAAACATGAAAAGCAATAAGCGAGACATTGACAGATTAAATTTTGTATGATAAAAAATAACATTAATATTTTTTTACCCGTTTTAAAATATTATTTAACTTTCTTTAATGATGGTTATTTCCTTTATATTTTTAAAACGGCTTTGTAATCCCCCATCTCTAAAAGGGTGATAAAATCTGGTTAACCAATTTTCGGGCCCCTCTCAGTTGCCTTCAATTAAAAAAATTTTTGAGGGTTTTTGTTAAAAAACAGGTTTTAAACTTTCTACGTCAATCAATTCTTTTCGGATTCAGTTTGGTTTTTGCCAAAAAAGAAAGTTGACATGGCGATTAGAATCATACAAGTCATATAACCCAAAACAATGGAAAAAAATCACAAGACCATGGGTCGTATTTGGACCTCAGTAAAGGGGTTTGATAATCTTTCTTAATTTTTGGTAAATAAACTCAACAGGTGGGTCTAAGAGGAAAAATTGGTCAAAGGTTCGAATCATATTTAAATAGAAGAGTCAAATGTTTTTCATAAAGGAACACACAGCTAAATTGACGTAGAAAAGGGATTCCTTAAGGGTTTTGTTGGGCCCAATATTTTTCCCAATTTTTATAAGATCTTTGCAATATTGCCTTTGATGCCTCAGTTATCTTTTTTTCAGATATGAGCTTTAGTGCTTTTACCGTCAGTATTAAAGTTGCAAATGCTTGTCAATCATGATCACACATTCTATCTAAGTATTTTAGAAAAAAAACGGTCTTGTTTTAAAAAGTTCAAAAACCAAAAATTTATTTTATTTTGTTTTAAAGAGAAGACTACTTTTTCATATGAAAAATTGTTTTCCTGAAACAAAAAGCATTTAAACAACTGATTTTAAATGCAATGTATTGAAAAACTGCGAGTATTAAAATATTGGGATTGTTATGGATTCATCATTTTAGTTGGAGCATGCATTAAAATATTTTTTTCAAAAAAACTTCGATCCAAGTTATATCTCACCATCTTTAAAAAAATTATGCCCTTAAAAGTTCTAAGGGAATTGTTTTGCTATTTTCCAATCGAATTTGCAATTTTGGATCATTAATGGGGGGGGGGGGCATTTTATTATAAACTAACATCATGATCACTGCTCAAAAAATATATCTGAGACCCCTATTTTAAACTTCGCGGGTTCAGTCAACGACTTTGTTATATAAAATACGAAATTTTTCCTTGCCACAATGTATTTTTATAGAACTGTTTTAATGTTTTTTAGTAATCTTAAAAATGATTTTGAATAGTGCGCAATACTAGAAATTTACAGTGCTACGTTTAACCCCACCTGCTTTAGATTAAAAAATACACGTAAAACCGTTTTCATAAAAGGCCCCCTACTGTCAATTCATTTTATTTCAAGATTTCCAGAGTTTTTTAAAAAATGTATGAAATATGTTGTTTTAAAAAAAATTGCAGAAAATGCAGTAAAAAGGGGTGAATTATTTCCCCTTTTAAAATTTCTTTTACCTTAATATTAAATTATGTTGTAGGCACTTGTGCGTTGTTTTTATTTAAATGTTTTATTTAAATGGGTTTCTTTAAAACTTATTACTGAATTTTTTAAATTTTACATTTTATTTTTTAAAATTTTTTTATTGAGTTTAAATTGGGTTTAATTTTTTTTTTAAGTTTTTGGATTTATATTACATTAAAATTTATGTGGCGGGTGGCACAAAATTTAAAAGTTTTTATCTGAAGCAGGCTTTCACACGAGCAGATGCTTGGGAACTTTCTTGTTTAATTTGTGTTTTTAATCAAATAAATGAATTTAAAATTTAAAATTAAATTATTTTTATTATTATTTTTATTTATTTTATTATTATTATTATTATTATTATTATTATTATTATTATTATTATTACCGTAGTTGTATGAAATGTACACATTGTTGTGGTTTAAACCACAGACAAGCCTTACTTTAAGGCTTTGTGGACCGAAGCATATAAAAAAAATGTACACATATGTAATTAATGAATTGAAAAAAAAAAATTATAATTATTATTATTACTACTATTATTATTATTATTATTATATTATTATTATTATTATATTATTATTATTATTATAATTATTATTATTATTATTATTATTATTATTATTATTATTATTATTATTATTATTATTATTATAAAACATTTAAGACTTTCGCGGCCCGAATATATTAAAAAAGGTGTGAAACGGGTCATTTCGCCGCGTCGCGTGTTTACACTTACTGTACTGGTGTGTGTGACGACCACAGTGGTTCCGAAACGTCGAACTCACACACCAGTAAGTGTAAACACGCGACGCGGCGAAATGACCCGTTTCACACCTTTTTTAATTATTAATATTATTATTATTATTATTATTATTATTATTATTATTATTATTATTATTATTATTATTATTATTATTATTATTATTATAAAACATTTAAGACTTTCGCGGCCCGAATATATTAAAAAAGGTGTGAAACGGGTCATTTCGCCGCGTCGCGTGTTTACACTTACTGGACTGGTGTGTGTGACGACCACAGTGGTTCCGAAACGTCGAACTCACACACCAGTAAGTGTAACACCGCGACGCGGCGAAATGACCCGTTTCACACCTTTTTTAATTATTAATATTATTATTATTATTATTATTATTATTATTTTATTATTTTATTATTATTATTATTATTATTATTATTTATTATTATTATTATTATTATTATTATTATAAACATTTAAGACTTTCGCGGCCCGAATATATTAAAAAAGGTGTGAAACGGGTCATTTCGCCGCGTCGCGTGTTTACACTTACTTTACTGGTGTGTGATGACGACCACAGTGGTTCCGAAACGTCGAACTCACACACCAGTAAGTGTAAACACGCGACGCGGCGAAATGACCCGTTTCACACCTTTTTTAATTATTATTATTATTATTATTATTATTATTATTATTATTATTATTATTATTATTATTATTATTATTATTATTATTATTATTATTATTATTTTTATATTATTCCCCACGGGAACACAAACGTCGGTTCAACGTAGTATTTTGGTCGGAAAGGTCGGACAGTGGTCATGCGTTTTTCAACTTAATTCCAACGTTGGCCAAACGTTGTTTTTTTGGTCGGAATCCATCGGTTGGTTTTAAGACTTTTTGACGTTGGCTTACCGTCGGTTTGAGGTGTATACACGACCATTTACGGCTGGTTGGTTTATGGTCGGATGCCGACGTCGTTTAAAGGTTGGGATTTGTGTGCGTGCCGACATATTATCAACAGTTGGTTTTTAGACATTATCCGACGTTGGCTCGACGTTGGTTTTTAGGTGCACATACCCAATGACGAAGTGTTGGTTACCGACGGACGCCAACGTCGGTTTAGAGATTGGGAATTGTTTGTGTCTGCCAATTGTGAGCGGCTTTTTAGGGGACTTTTGGACATTGATCTAGTTTGTTTTGCGTTGCTAATTTGGGTTTTTTTTGATCTTCTTTTAAAGTTTCATGGGTTGTTGTATGATTGTTTTTTTCTCGCGAAGAAAAGGGCAAATCCCCTTCAAAAATCAACCTTTTTGCAAGGGACAGTATGAAAAGGGAAACTATAGTGAAATATTATTAGGTGCGGGGTGGGAATAAAGTTACTTTCAAACATCGATCATTCTGCGTTGTGGGGGAAAAATTGCTTTAGACCCACCCCAAACAAATATACCATAATTAAATTTAAAAAAATAATAAATAATAAATAATAATTTTTTTATTATCACAGTGTTTGATTGCATTTTACACTTAACCAAAGGGAATGCGGTTAATCTATCAATTTTTCCATCACTTTTTTGTTTTTAATGCATTGACTTGGGGTTTTCCCCCCCCAAATGCAACGAAAGCGCCGTGAACGCGGCCCCCATAACATGATGGGTTTTGCGGGTTTCCCGGGTTTTTTCTTTAGGCGACCGCGTTCACAAACTAAACCAGGGTAAAGATTGTGTGAAAAATTCCCGCATAGACAAACTGGCAAAACCCCAGGTTGACAGGTTTTAAACCTTCATAGGGGCAGGTGAATAAAAGGACCGTATAAATATTACCCCCACTGTTTATCCAAAATTCTCAATTTTAATGTGTTCTGCTATTGTAAACGAGTATACGTCGCGGGGTTTTATTAAAGAAAAGGAGTTTCACTTCTCACAAAGCAAAAACAAACCAAGGATACTCAAAACTATTTAAAGCCCGGGGTATAAATTAATCGTATACCGGTTTTTGGGAGGTAAACCGGGACGGATTTAAATCTTGTTTCCCTCCGAAGTCATCACCATCAATTGTTTTCTATTCTTTTTAAAAAAGGGCCCCTTAGGGCGCCCCACCAAGCCCCCGGTCGCTAACACTCAAGACCTTTTACACCCAAACAGATTTTGGGGGGATTTCGAGGGGTTACCCACCGTAGTAACGTGATTGAACTTGAAAAAATTCACAACAGGGGATTTGGTACCGACAACACATGCCAAATTTTATTGGGGTGATTATTCCTTTTTGGGGAAAAAAAGCTTGAAACATGCTCAAAATACTTTAAGGATGTTAGCTACTGCTACTACTGCCCCACTACTGCCTACTATGCTTGCTAAAAATCTAAAACGTCGGCCCCCGATTCTGACCCGACGGGTGGGATAAATGTTTATATTTTCAGGCATTAAGGTTAAGAAATTAGTCTCTTTTAAAAAAAAAGTTTTAAAAAATTTGCTGGAAAAGGGTTTCCAAAAAGGTTTTTTTAAAAAACCCTTAAACCTTTGGGATACAATCAAAAAGTAACCCTAGTTACTTACACTTTTTGACGGTATAAGCAGGGTTTGGGGGAAAGGCGAACGTAAACAAATAGCGGACATTTAAAATTTCTTCTTTGTGTGGAACGAGAAAAGGTGTCATTATACTCTCATAAAACAAATCAGAAACCGTCCTGGCCTAGCCCAGATGTGGAAAATTATTTATAATGCAAAAGTGTAGGTCTAAAGTTCCATTTGGCTATAGGACTAGTAAAACACACACATAACAAAAACTTGTAGAAATACAGCCAAACCTTACACACTCAAAAGAAATGAGATCTAAAAAAAGGGCCAAGCTCATCTACCCTTCCACATAAACGTACAGTGTCCCATAACAGCATCCTCGAAAAGCTTGGCAAAATAGAATTTGCGATTATTAATTTAACGTAATAGTTTATCCAAGTTCTTTTTTTCTAATTAATTTAAACGTAATAACATGCAAATTCTATTTTGCCAAGCTTTTCGAGGATGCTGTTATGGGACACTGTACGTTTATGTGGAAGGGTAGATGAGCTTGGCCCTTTTTTTAGATCTCATTCCTTTTGAGTGTGTAAGGTTTGGCTGTATTTCTACAAGTTTTTGTTATGTGTGTGATCTCATTATGATCTCATTGCTAAAATATAATATTTTTATCAAAGTTGATTTAAATTCTATGGTATTAGCAGTAACAATATAGGATGTAAAATATCTAGACCCGGATTCATGTACATCCTGGGTATAGGTGGTATAACCATGGTATAACGACGGTATAAGGACTGGACCCCAATTCTTGAGTTCGTGGGAGATGAGTTGAAAACGCAATTTGAAAACGAAATCGTTTTCGTTTTCAAAGGAATTGGTATTCTTGAACGGTATCGTGGAAAAGGGTCATGGGTTGGAGTTGAAAGCATTAAATTTTAAAACCCCCTATAGTGGGCTAGTTTAAAGCAGTCTCCTATACCTCCGCACAGGCGCGAGCGTAGCAAAATTGAAGACCCCAACCGACCCATTTCAAGATGGCGATTTGGTTTTTTAATTTATGCTTTTTTAATGCAATAAAGTATTTACTGGATTTTTGATATGGTTTTAGCTTGTGCAGATGGTATTAAACAAAAGAAACAATACGAAGTGATTGCATAAGGGAATTTACTAATCATTTGGTGTTAAAGGCTAGTATGCTTACCTGTCAACCTGGCGGCAATCTGAGAACTATTGGCCACAAATCGCTCCCATTGATTAACATGTAAACTGTCATTTTAAGATGGCTTCTAATTGTACCGGAAGTGGGACCACCGACTGCTGGTCTAGTCAATTATATAGGATGTCTATGGTTGAAAGAGTACCCACGAAATCCAAACACTTTAAAAAGTTTTGGGCGTATAGCAAAGAGCTCGAAAAAGTTCTATATTTATTCTAGATGGCAGTGCCTTCATAAACGCCGGCCAATCAAAAAGACAAGTTGTATGAAATGATTTGATTGTTGCAATTTATGAAAACAAACAGTTGAGCAAGTTCATAATTTTGTGCTGGCATAGGGTTGGCTAGGCTTGTCAAAACATTAATGTAAGTATGAATTTTACTAGTCCTATAGCCAAATGGAACTTTAGACCACATTTTTGCATTATAAATAATTTTCCACATCTGGGCCTAGGCCAGGGACGGTTTTGATTTGTTTTATGAGAGTATAATGACACCTTTTCTCGTTCCACACAAAGAAGAAAAATTTTAAATGTCCGCATTTGTTTACGTATCGCACTTTCCCGCCTAACTCTGCTTATACCGTCAACAAGTGTCAAGTAACTATGGTTACTTGTTGATTGTATGCCAAGTGGTTAAGGCTTATTTTAAAACCTTTATTTGGAAGCCTTCCAACAAACTTTTTCAACTTTTTTTTTCAAAAAAGACATATTCTATAACCTTAATGTCCATGTAAAATATGAACATTGTAGTCCCACCCGTCGGGTCAGAATCGCGGGCCGACGTATTAGATGTGAGCAGTAGTAGGCAGTAGTAGGCAGTAGTAGGCAGTAGGAGGCAGTAGCTAACATCCTTAAAGTGATTTTGAGCATGTTCAAGCCATTTTTTCACCAAGAAGGAATAATCGTACCCCAATAAAAAATTTTGGCATGTGTGTCAGGTACCTAAATCCCCTCGATTGTGATAGTTTTCAAGTTCACATCACGTTACATGACGGCTGGGTAACACCTCGAAATCACCCCAACTCTGCTTGGTGTATAAGGTGCTTGAGTGTTTAGCGCACGCGGCTTGGCTGCGGCGCCCTAACGGGCACCTAGATTCATACTTACATTACATGTTGACAGCCTATAGCCAACCCTATGCCAGAACAACATTGTTCTGATATGAACTTGCTCAACTGTTTGTTTACATAATTGCAACAATCAAATCATTTCATACAACTTGTCTTTCGATTGGCCCGCGTTTATGAAGGCACTGCCATCTAGAATAAATATAGAACTTTTTCGAGCTCTTTGCTATACGCAAATCTTTTAAAAGTGTTTGGATTTCGTGATACTCTTTCAACCATAGACATCCTATATAATTGGTAGACCAGCAGTCGGTGGTCCACTTCCGGTACAATTAGAAGCCATCTTAAAATGACAGTTTACATGTTAATCAAATGGGAGCGATTTGTGGCCAAATAGTTCTCAAGATTGCCGCCAGGTTGACAGGTAAGCATACTAGCCTTTAACACCAAATGATTACTAAATTCCCTTATGCAATCACTTCGTATTGTTTTCTTTTGTTTAATACCATGCTGCACAAGCTAAAACCATATCAAACAATCCAGTAAAAATACTTTATTGCATTAAAAAAGCATAAATTAAAACACCAAATCGCCATCTTGAAATGGGCCGGTTGAGTCTTCAATTTGCTACGCTCGCGCCTGTGCGGAGGTATAGGAGACTGCTAATCTAGCCTACTATAGGGGTTTAATATCAATGCTTTCAACTCACAACCCATGACGTTTTCCACGATACCGTTCAAGAATACCAATTCCTTCGAAAACGAAAACGACTTCGTTTTCAAATTGCGTTTTCAACTCATCTCCCACGAACTCAGAATTGGGGTCAGTCCTTATACCGTCGTTATACCATGGTTATACCACCTATACCCAGGATGTACATGAATCCGGGTCTAGATATTTTACATCCTATATTGTTACTGCTAATACCATAGAATTTAAATCAACTTTGATAAAAATATTATATTTTAGCAAATAATTTTGTAATGGAACTTGAAAAAGTAATGAGATCACACACATAACAAAAAACTTGTAGAAATACAGCCAAACCTTACACACTCAAAAGGAATGAGATCTAAAAAAGGGCCAAGCTCATCTACCTTCACATAAACGTACAGTGTCCATAACAGCATCCTCGAAAAGCTGGCAAAATAGAATTTGCATGTTATTACGTTTAAATTAATTAGAAAAAAAGAACTTGGATAATCTATTACGTTAAATTAATAATCGCAAATTCTATTTGCCAAGATTTTCGAGGGATGCTGTTATGGGACACTGTACGTTTATGTGGAAGGGTAGATGAGCTTGGCCCTTTTTTAGATCTCATTCCTTTTGAGTGTGTAAGGTTTGGCTGTATTTCTACAAGTTTTTGTTATGTGTGTGTACGTAAATACATCAATTTGAATTTCTATTATACCGAATAAGTAACAACTTATTTTCAGTATGGTACTTAAATAACCAACCTTGTCGGCGCCGACGCCATCGAAGAGCGAACAATGTCCAAACCAGAGACCGGTGTTTAAATAGTAGACACGCTAATTAATGCGACACTATATGTTCATTAAAGAAAAATATTTGGACTAAACACTGTTCTTAGATATATTTAATAGTAAATTTCAACTCTATTCAAGAGCCTTCCTCAAACTAAAATGTGAACAAAATAAATGTTTCAAAATTCAAATTTAAAAAATACATAAGTATATATAGTATATACATAGTATATATACAAACCGACCATGAAACCATATTTGACAACAAAATATGATTGAAGTTAAAATAAAACATTGCGGAAATAAAATATGTACTAACATCAGAACGTAGGTGAAGCTGAAGGCCAGAACAATCAAGACATATTCATCAAATCGTCAAAACCTCCTATTAAAGACAACAATGCATTGGGCGTTACATTAGGACAAACATATTTCATATTAATGATTATATTTTGAATGTTCTAGCCTTCACTAATTATTATGTCCTGATGTACGGTAGGTCTATTCAATCATATTTTATGTTTACAATAAATTTTGTTGGCAAAAATAATTTTATGATCTTTTTCCATTTTCTATTTTATTTGAGAAGTTAAAAGTTTCTTTTGTTCAACATTTAGTTTGAGAAAGACTCTTGAAAAGAGTTGAAATATTACCAGGCGCGTCGGAACGTTTTGAAAGTTGGGGGGGGCAAATCCATTAGTTGATTTTGTAGGGTACACTGTTGGAGTCCCTTTTCGCCCAAAAGCGATTTTTTTTTTTACTATACTACAGTTATTTCGTCACGTTTTAACTGCACTCTGACTTTGTAAACGATGTTTTACATCAATTATCTGCGATCTAAAAACTCAAAAAATTAACGTGAAGTGGCCCATTTTAATAAATTACATCATATTTTTTTATGTTATGACGAAGCGTACTGGCAAAAATATTTTTGTTTTCCCTCTTCTTAAAAAAAAAAAAATACTAACTGAAGGATGTTTGGACTTTTCATTTTTAAAATTGAAGATTTTAATTTTATCTTTAACATCAAAAACACAAAAAAATCCCCAAACACACAGTTTACTTTAAAATTCCCCACTACACTACTTCCCCTTTTTAAGAGGAAATAATTTTTCCCACTTCCCCACTTCGCTAAATCACAGTCACACCCCCATACAAAGATTGCCCTGAACGGGTGAACGCAAAAACGATGTGACACGAGCAAACCCAAAAATCCAACTTGCGTCTGCCAAAACTCTAGCAAACATTAAAAGGGATGTTTGGTTTGGGGGTTATTACGTCACCCAAACCTAACTTTCCTGTTTTTTTTGGTTTTTTCTTCCGGGAACATAAAATTTTTGACAGGATCATCCGATTTGGTTTTCCCCAAAAAAGTAGAGTAAAAAAATTTTGATTTTTCAACTCAAAAATTTCTGCCCCCTTTCCCCCCATGGCATGAAAGTTGGGGGGGGGCCCCTTTGCCCCCTTGCCCCCCCCCTTTTCCAAAGCCACTAAAATATTACCTTTAAATTTATATCCAAAAAAAAACCCCAAAATTTTTTCACCAAAAACCGGTTATATTAGTTGTTCCTATTCAAAAGTAACATGGTTAAAAATGTTTTTTGTGAAAATGGCTAATCATAATCAAAAATTCAAATTTAAACCCGCCCCAAGAAGGTTTGATTTTGGGTTAAAAACCTAAAAAGTTTTATATTTTTTTATGTGAATTTTAAAATTTTGAATATTTTCTTTTATGGTGTGGGTCATTAATAAAATGCGTAGTGAATGAATTAAAGTAAAAAAATAGCAATATTATTTTTTTTAAAAAAAACATCTATAAAAAAAAAAAATGGGTTATGTCCAACACTGATCAACAACAATGAAGTGTTTATTCTATAGACACCGAACTAGCATTTCCCCCATTCTAAAACAACCCACCGGCCCCCCCCCCCCAAAGAAATTTCATTTCATTTTTCCCCTTTTAAAATTCAAAATCATAAATTAATCTTTCACCAATTTTTTTTGTAGATAAGATCGAATGGGAAAAAAGTCTTCCGCCCCAAAAACGAACACACAAGGAAAAAATTTTTTTTTTGGGGGGAGGGGGGTTTATTATTTGAAAGTTGGTTTTGGCCCAAATTTGGGTACACAAAGATTTGGCTTTAAAACCGGAAAAATGCTTTTTTTCCCCCCCCCCCCCCCCAATAATTAAAAATAGGCCTTACCCGTTCCCTTTTTTTTTGTTTTAAAATTTTAAAAAATATGTGTACGGGGGTCGCCCAAAAAATTTTTTTAAAAAATTTTCAATTTAAATTTGATCTATTGATTATTTGTCAAATTAAAATTTTTAAATCTTTAATGAAAGGGGAACCCTTGTTCAGTTTTCCAAGTTTTTTAACAATGTTCGATTTTTTAAAGAGATTTACATTTTTTTCCCCTTTTAAGAAAATTTCGTTTGCACATGCCAATTTAAATTTTTTCAAACCCTTTTAAGCGGGCCCTAACGAATACCCACGCAGTTACGGACTTGAAAAGGTTTTTTGGGGGTTTTGAGCTAGGAGTATCCGTTGGAAAAAATTTATTTGTAGGGTTCAAAAATGCAGCCATTCAATGCTTTCTGTTTTTAAAAATGCTGCATTAAAACACATTTGTTTTTTTGTTTTCCCAAAGTTTTTTGTTAGTGATTGATCATCGGAAAAATTTCCAAAGAGGTTTTTTGAATTTAAATTTTAGCACTTGTAATTGCTGCCCGGGTAGGAATTTCTGTGCTTTTGGGTACCCAGTTTCAGGTTTCAAAAAAAAAACAACAACCCGTGTTCGTTTTATTTTTTTTTTTTTTTTATGGTAACCCAAAGACTGGGCTTAAAATGATCGTCCGTTTGGGAAAAACTTTGAAGAAACGACGAACCTGCGGGTACCAAGGGCATCCAAAACGTGAGAAAGGAAAAAAGGAAGAAAACACTGTTTTTTTAAACTGTGCTGAAACGGCCGGGGCTGCTGAGCTGGGTAAAATTATCCACTCTTTTGGAAAATTTCCCTTAAACAGGTAAGATCAAAAAGATTTTTTGTGTTATGTTTTTTAAATTTCTAGTCCTAGCGTAGATTTAATTATTTAAAGGTTTAATTATTTTTTTTTTTTTTCACACAAAAAAAAATACACAAAACAAAATACACAATAAAAAATAATAGCAAATTTTTTGAGGGAAAAAAAGCCCACAATGAATGTTCGGGCCGGGAGGGGGGTGGGGGTGGGTGTGGATCCACCCTACATTTGGGGGGCCCAAAAAAATTAATGTTCACATTAAAAAGGGCTACAGGCGAACTTGATTTTAAAATTTTTAAATTTTGCATTTTAGGAATCCCCCAATTTATTTCCCCAAATTCCCTTTTCATCTCCTGCATTGAGTCGCGGAACTTTCTAAAACATAGGGTAGCTTTCCGTCCGTATTTTTTAAAAACAATTTCAGATGTGCAAAAAAATCCAAATATTTTGCAAGTTGAATTAAAAAGCACTTTTGCAATAGCTTTATTTCATGTTGGAGTTTTTTTTAAGGGTTAGGGGGGGGGGGTACCCCGTTGTCCTTATCGTCGGAGCCAAAATGTTTTGGGTACGGTATTAACGTAAAAATGTGTACATGTATTTTGTTGTTATTTTATTTATTAAGGATGCCGAAAAAATAATTATTATTTCCGATCGATATCAAGTCCTGATACATAGATATGATTTCGATTTGAATGAAAATGCGTTACCTGATATCGACATAAGAATCCGCAGGATTTTACATAAAGGGAGGAAAATGCAAAGCTGAGGAGTTAAATTTGATACTAACAATATTTACGACAAACGGATCAAAACACTTGGGGCAAACATTTGAAAATGCAGATCACGTCACAGTTATCATCCCGTTAATGCGTATTACTGATCATGTTTTAATATTATTAGTGGAGGTACGTGAAAATAGCGTGTTTTGTATAAATGCTTCAAAGCACTATATTTTCATCTTAAAACCAAGGTATTCCAGTCCAATGTCATTTTAATAACATAGTTGTATCTATAATTTGTTTATAGTTTATTCAAATTTTAATTCAGTTGATATTATTTCAAACTAATTAACATAATTTCAAAATAAAAATATTAGAAAACTTCAAAGACAAGTTTTTGAAGGTGGCCAAAAATATTTGCTACAAAACGCTATAAAATGACACTTTAAAATGCTATTACACGTTCCTATAATATGAGGTAATGAGACACGTACAATATCATATGTAAATATGCTGAGATTATTATAACAGCTAGGTTATATCATTAAATACAATTTTAGGACTTTAACAAGTTATTTACATTTTATTATTTTAATCTTCGCAGATAATCCATTACACTTAGGCCTATCGTTTTGATTTAGTGATAAGAAAGAGGCTTGCGTGCGGACGCTCAGCGAGGCCTGTTCGGTAATTCGGTATACCGGTTAAATAACCGGTTATTTTGTATACCGCCAAAACCGGTATACAGGTTACGGTAAAATCCGGTGTTTGGTATAAACCGGTTTTCGGAATTAACCGGTATACCGGTATACGGTATAAACTGGTGTACCGGTATTAACTGGTTTACGATATCTACCGGTTTTTAGTAAATATTGATTTTCGGTACAAACCGGTATACCGATTTTTGTTTTGAATCGGTATGCCAATTTTCGGTATAAACCGGTGTACCGATTTTCGGTATAAAACGGTATTGACCAGCGGGCGGCCCGGGCCCGCGGCAGGGCAGCAGGCAGGCAGCCGCAGGTGTCGGACTCGGGTGTTGCTTAGCTGCGCGGATTGTCAAACCACCCGCAATATTATGAAATGTGATGAACTGATTGTCTTGACTTTTGAGGCTCTTGAGCCGCTGCTGAGCTGACTGAGCCGCCGACGGCCGACCTAAATCCTAATCTCGACAGTGCACTTGTTGTGTGTTGTGACAGTTGTGTTGCTTGCAAGGCCAGTTGCTCTTGCTTGCACTGTTTTGGTTTGCCACCGTGGGACCTTGGGTGGCGGGCCGCGGGTTTGGGTAGGGGGGCGGGGGTTGAGGTGAACGGAGATTTTGTAGTTTGTAGTTGTACTAACAAATGCGACAATCGCGACTTGCTCAGCTTGACTATAATATGACTGACATATGTTTGCAAATTTATGTAAATACCTGTGTGAATTGTGATTATATAGGTACTGATGAATAATATGGTAATGATAACCCCCCGCCCCGCCCCGTGTCCGGTAACTCACTCGTTCCACTGTAACATGCATGCATGGTTATCATGAAAAATAGTACATATTTTATTATGTTTATTAATTTGAAGTCTTGCTCGCGGACGCTGGCAGTGGGTGCAGTGGCACATTGTATTGGGCGCATGCGCGCAGGCGCGCTATGGTGAAGCAAAAGGTTACCGGGAACGCGGATTATCGGCGATAAGTCGATGTGATTGTGATTTGTGAACTCAAAGATCAGCGATCTGAAAACCGAATAACTGGATAATTCGGTATCTAAAAGACACAACAGTAAATATCGTCATACAATTTAACAGAATCGGTACACCGTTAAACACCAATATACCAGTTAAACTGCAAAAACGGTTGTTCAGTAAAAACCGGTATTTAACGTTTACCGGTTATTCGGTATAGGCCTAAAACCCGTTTTCCGGTTAATACCGAATATCCGGTTTATACCGAATATCCTGTATCGGTATTTATACCGTTTACCGACTACCATACCGGTATTTTCAGATACCGGATACCCGGTATGAAAATTTCCATACCGAACAGGCCTACGCTCAGCGTCTAGAATGCAGATATTTCGTAATTATTAAAATACATGGAGGGAAATCAACATTTTCTTGTTCTGTTTCCACCCACTGACTGATAACTTAATACCTATTTGTCGTGCATAGCCCCTTTTCCATACAAAATAGTAAGTATCGGTCGATATTTAAAAATTACTTGTGACCATACGGGGCCAAAACAAAAAAAAATGGCCATTTACGAGGATAAGTATCTTTGTTATATAATGGTGATTACAATTAACTGGCATATTTACGTTACAAGTCCGCTTCGCGAACGCTTTTTCTAGTCGCGTTGATGGATGAGCTTTTTTGTAAGTTTTTAGTATGCGTGGGATCTCTTTACTTTTTCAAGTCACATTGCAAAATAATTTTTGTTAAATTAGGATATTTGTTATAAAGAAGTATTAATTGCTATGGTATTACAAATTAATAGAATGTAAAATATCTGGAGGCCCGAAGATTTGCTTTTTCAACGCGTTGTAGGTGATTGTTGTCAAGTTTCTATTGTTACTTGTTAATTATTATACACCTCAAACAACTCATATTAAAACCTTTATTTATATGGATTCCAGCTAACCTTTTACAAACTTTTTCTTTTAAAAAGCAATACATCACTTGTGAAATATGAACGTTGTAGCCCCGCCCCACCCGTTTGGTCAGAATCGGACCAAATATCACGAAAATATCGCATTAAAAATCGAAAGAATCGTAAGAGTACGATATTCATGAGAAATATTTCTTCGACTGTACCAAAAAACGTGTCAGGTCTAAGTTCAGAGATTTCTCCCCTCCAATTTTCATCAAGATCGCATTCGAATATGCCGTTTGCACGGTAGAGCGCTAACAAACAGACAGAAAAAAAAGAAAAGAAACACCCGAGCTAATTGTTTTTGGGGGGTCAGTGAAATTGAAATCTTCGCTTCCCTCATCCAAATAATAAAACCTATTAAAAACACTGCAGGACATCACAGTGAGAACTAACTATAAAAATGTTGGCGTAGTTTGAAAAGTACGAACATATTTTCTGCTTGAATAAAAAATCCCATGCTAATTTAATTGAGATTTTGAACTTCGTCCAGTCGTAGACAATGACAATTCAATACAACTGACAAAGTTTTTATTTTGCAGTGCGGAAACACAAAAAATAAATAAGCCTTGAATTTTAGAATGAGCCAAGTGGGGAAGGTGAAGCTGGTAGTGATATTTTGTAAATTAAATCTAAATAGTTAATGTTAATTTATATACCGTATAGCTGTAATAATGGTTTGAAAATTAAATATTAAACTGCGTTTTCCGTGGCTATTATATTATACACTTGATTATTCATTCGCATTATGCCAAATACTAATTAGTAGTAATTCCTTTTTTTCCTCTTTTTTTCTTTAGATATTGCTATTTATGGACGCATAGGTTAAACAATTTGTACGGTTTACATTGCCTGTAAACATCTCGTTTACAATTAAAAATATTGAAACTATATAACAGGTAGTAACGTTACACATACAAATCATAAGACGTTTTCACTGTTATTAACTTATTTTTATTTAAAAAAATGTGATATTTCGACCACTTTACAGCAGTCTTTATCAAACCAATGATATCACATTTATTAAATAAAAATAAGTTAATAACAGTGAAAAAGTCTAATGATTTGTATGTGTAATCTCGTTTACATTTTCATAAATTTCATTCTAGTGTTATAGAAAATACTGTTGCACTGTAATATTTCAAACGAAAGTTATACATTGAATTTTAGTAACGATGCAATGATGCCACGACAGTGTTGGCTCGAGCGTTAAGCGCGCGACTCTGATTCGGGAGGTCCCGGATTCAAATCCCGTCGAGACCGGCAATCCTGACTGAATGTTTGTCCGAGGTTTTCCTCAGTTGTTAATGCGAATGCAAGGGATTGAGTCCTCTTAAACAGCCCTCGGACATCCCTTCACAATTGTCCTATCCGCAACATACCTATAGTTAGTTAGACACCGGAAGAGGGGCATGAATTTCACCCTGGGCAGGCTTCCCACTAAAATATATTTATTCAAAACGAACAATTTATTGAATTATTGAATAAACCTATAAAGGCCCGCTTTTTGCATCCTTTGTATTGCTCAATTACATTGTAAATAAGGTTTTAATAAATAAATAATATAATTAAATGAATAAATAAATAAATAAAAGATAACGCACAGATTATTTTATATAGTGCCGTAGGGTCCCGAATCTTGCCTCAACCAACCTTAATTTATCACGGGTAGCAAAACGCACATAGGTCAATACAAATTTCACCCTTGAAGGTATGGAGGAATGATATTGTTCAATCTACCTGGTAGGACTATTGGCGCACTTGATATAGTTCAATATCCAAGGCGGAAGGGACGTCTTAGGTTTAAGCAGGAATGTGTTCTGAGTTTGAAGGGTCCTTTTCTACAATTAATTGTATGGAAATATGGTGTTTGTCCCATGCACGAATTTCCTTTGCTTGTTAAATATTTTAAGATGAATTAGCAAACTTGCATTAAAGAAAACAAAATTAAGTAGTTTGGATATGTTTTTACTTTTTAAATTAAAGAAGATTATCGGTGGCATAGCCTCAGTGAAAATGTTAGTAGGAAATGTGTGTTCAGTCTTTGTAAGGTGGAGCAAATGCCTCCCACTTTCCCCCCTTGCCCCTGCCCCTCATCGATTAATCGGCATTTTGCACGTTTTTTCATAAAATCATCAAGTAAACTGATATTTTTGACACATTAACTAAGATAAAGAAAGGATCTAAAGTAATAGATTTCAGCCTCTTCATTTTCAATCCATAATTAAATAATCAAATAAATAAGGAATTTATTATGACCTCAATATCTTAATATAATAAGTACCGTAGGCCCTACTCGAAATAACTATCGTATTAATGGTTATTGATCGATATCGAATAGTTTGAAGGTATCTTAAAATAAACTAATTTTTTTAAAGTTTATTTTAATTTACCTGCTCAAAGGTTGGATAATAATATATTGGTTAATAACACTTTTAAATGTCTTGCTACCCATTGATGATATTTTTATTGTATCGGGTTGTTTTGTAGCGGTGGTATACATGATATTCTTATGTCAACGTTTCGAAGACCATTTTGTCTTCTTCTTCAGGACGTGAAATATGATAATATGAACTTATGAATTGACTCTTGTTTCTTGTTATTGTTTTTTCTATTGTTACTATTAATGTTTTTTTGATTGGTTATTCTAAATAAACTTCCTTAATTCACTGTCCAATTGTCATTTGCTAGACAACTTTCCTATTTCGTAGTCTTCCACCCCAGACATGTTCCTCTTGAACCGGCACTATATCTTGGACTGGGTTTATGATATCTTCATAGACCCAGCCCAAGTGATAGTGCCTATTGGGGAAGATATCATAAACCCAGTCCAAGATCTATGTCGTACATGTGGTTAACACATTATTTCCTTGCATGGTTCCAAACGAGTCAAAAGGTACCGATATAACAATCGAGTCTGTCTCGTACTTAATTAATTTAGAAGTACCGATAATTTTTTTAGAACGTTACCATAATATAGCACACCTATTTCATAGCCTTATTTGTGTTTTGCTACGAATTTGGAAACTTTACTCAGATGACAAGAATGATTTTTATATTTTTATTTCCTTATTTTGTTCAATGTTGTTAAAATTGTTTTGTTAACGCGTAAAATAGTAACTCAATTTGTGCATACATATCGATAGGGCTAGGAGTAATCAGATTTTGTAGGGAAAACCCACATTTCATATCATTATAATAACTGACATCACCAAGTAAAATATTAATGTTGGAACAAAATAATAAATAATACAGTTTCATATTCATACATAGCTCTACGTGGTTGCATTTGATGCGGTAACTTATTGACATGGATATAGAAATTACAAATCATTACACGTTAACCAAGGCATTTATTAACCAGCTTCTTCTTCAACTTGTTTAATGATTTGTTTATGTATGGTCAATTTATGTTTATTGTTCCTTTAAGGTGTAATATTCTTTCCTCACACCCTCTATCAAAGATGTCATGACTAATCTTTGTCTCTACACAGATGCCTGAATAAAAATGTTGTTGAACCTGTTTACATTTCATTGGAAAATAAAAATAAATCGAAAGTCGAGACTATCGTACGTGTTCATGTAAACTTTGGTCTATTTTACCAGGTTTCAAATTTCTCATCGCATTTTAGTTACATCTGTTAAAAATTGAACATAATTGTGTAAAAATTAATTATGGAAGCACCTATGTAGTTAATAAATAATATATATAATAAAATATAAATGCAATTATCTTGAATTTAGAATTCACCAAAATGTTCAAAAATATCCAAATAATTGCGCATTTTCTGACTAATTTGTGATATATTATGTTATTATTCAACGTTTGATATGATATATGTCAATTATTATCAATAACAGGTACCTACAAAGTTTTATTCAGATGTTATGAATTCATTTGTAATTAATTATGTATGGCTGCAGGGAAAGGACGAGCTGAACACCAAAACAGTTCTACTCCCTCAAATACAACAAAAATACAATAAAATAAGTAAATGGAATGTTTGCTTGCAAGAGAATACTTATTTTGAAGCCGACACGAATTAAAACTACGTCAAGAGAGGGTTTGAAAGACCGGCCTGCCACCCAACCCTCCAGCTGCCTGGGAGGCTGACCTTCAAAATGCCGTTATAGTTTATGGCTTTACGAGCATGGTGTAGAAAGTTCCTCCTCATTGCAAGTATTTATTTTCAGACAACCTGATTCCAGATGACGACTGGACGACTGTGTAACGACCTGATTCAATTTATTTCCATTTATTGATGGTTTTGATTGCATTTCAAGGACATAACATCTTATGTGAAAAACTTCCACTATAAAGTTTAAATCACTTAGGCATACGTAGAGTATGTTGCCAATCAAAGATCACAATAGTAATTTATAATATCGTGTACTGTACAGTATCAAAAAATAATAAACTGTTTGCTGATTGGAGTAAATATGATATAAAATAGACAGGCCTACTTCCTCTGCTCTGGACTTTTAATCGTGATTATCAGTTTTTTACTGAGATGGTAGAATGTCAATACGCAATTTTTTCTTTAAAAGAACAAACAAATCACTACTTTCATTTACACAATATTTATTTAATGACTATATTTTTGTTCTCTAATATAGAACTCATAAGAATAAGAATAGGGTATCCCAAAGAACAAAGATTTAGTGATTTGCTTTGCAACTTCGCACGATTCGATTTAAGAAAGTCGATGCGATATTTTCAAACTTTCGTTGTAAAATACAAAGTGCAGAGATTAACTATGTAACCTTTTATGCAACAAAACTAATTTATAATCTTTCCATGTTACAAATAATATTCTCAGACATAACTGTACTATTTATTTAAAGATGAATCACGCACGTGCAATCACAGAGACGTCATCTGAGTCAGCACCCTCGCGTCAGAGTTGAACCGGACGATCACCGAGCGTCTACTAATGACGAAAGGTGACCATTAGACACGCTTAATTAACATTTTAGACCGTTTTCACGGAAGCGGAAAAAAGGGCTCAACATAACACTTTTTCTAAAATTAAAAAAGTAAACAAATTGATTTTCATGATTAAGGATTTTGTCAAAAAGTCCCAAATAGACTTTTTGGCTGCATTTTTTTTTTTGACAATTATGTACGCCTAAGTTCCAAATTACTAGTCAATACTGGTACTTTAATCAAACTTCCAAATCCAGCCCAAAATTGTATTTGTGCCCAAATAGTTTCACAATTTTCTTACATTTTCTTCTCACTATAATGATCCCAAATACCAGTTTCATCTAATTGTTTTTGATTTGTTATAATATGTGTTAAGTTTATTACAAAAAACTGAATAACTATTTTATATTCACCACTTGCAGATCACTGGAAAAGGAGGCGTGTCGTATTTACGAGATGAGGTGTCCATATTTCCGAAGGGTACAACAAATCCAAATATTCGACGTGAAGGTGCTATTTGCCACCAGCAGCAAATAATAAAGTGTTTAATTGAAACTGAAGGCCACGGCGTCTGCAATCTCTGCATTATGCGAAAATTTAAAGTAGCCTACATTATCTTTCTGATACCAACTTACCTGCCTTCCTATACTCCTAGCTATCTAAAGCCTGCTTACGTTCTACCTACCGCTTGTCCACCTAACTGTTGTATTTCCTTTGCCTACCTAACTTTGTTTATACCTACCTACCTACCTTACCTACCTACCTACCTACCTACCTACCTAAGCTTACAAAGATTCCACCCACCTACTTCTTTATCTAAGTACTTCCTTACCTGAACTACCTTACTAACGAACCAACTTTCTCAATTATAACTACAAATCTATAACTCCCTTCCTACATTTAACCTACTAAGTTCCTACCTACCAAACAACTAATAGATAACAATTCCTATCCAACTGCATACCAACTTCCTACTCTTTCTTGGTTGATAACCTCCTACCTCACACCTTCCCACTGGTATGTCTACATTACGGCGTTCCTCTACCAGCCAGACAACCATCTTTTACCTACCAACCTCCTACCTACCAATTCATTCCCACGTACCTGCTAAAATCTTCAGTCCGGATTGACGGTAGAGAGTACATCGATCACGGAGCCTACCGAATTAGGGTATCACAAGTTACGACTTACAAAAATAAGCTACATGGTGATAAGAATTATCTTATGTGTGAACGATCATGTCTAGTTAATATGACACGATACGAACAATAGACTGTTTATAGCTTATGTTTGTGACATTTCTTAATCTGACATTATTTTGTAAGATGAATATTTTTTTGTAAGTTATTAATTAATTGCTGAATAGAATTTGTAATTTGTATTCTTTCCTGTATCCTGTCCAAAATAAAATGAAACACATTCTAATCTCTCTCTCTAGCACAATTTGTAATATATATTTTTGTACAAAACGTTTGGTATTGGTGTGCAGTCATCCAATAACGAAGGTTGGAAGTAAGTGTAAGTGACAAACAAACTAAATACCAACTTTTTGATTTAATAGTCCAACGATAAACCAAAGTTTGACTTTAGTCTGCCACTAACTAAAAACTAACGTTGGATGTTATTTGGATGCTAACTAAAAATAAACGTTGTGTATTTTTTATTTTTTTTAAATTGTGGTCTTTAGTCGGCTGCAAACTAAAATCCGAAGTTGGATACAAAGTCAATCAACCAAAACCCAATGTTATATTTCAGAAGAATACATACCAAATACAAGGTGCATGTTAGTTGGCTACAAACCAAATTGCAACGTTGAACTTTATTTGTCTACCAACCAAAACCCAGCGTTGATTTTAGTGGCTTTTAACCAAAACAAAACGCTGGATAATCGTTGGATACCAACTAAATAAAACGAAGGGCTTTGGTCGGCCACAAACCAAAATCCTACGTTGGGTAAAAGTAGTCAACCTACCAAAATCCTACGTAGATTTGAGTCGGCTTCCAACCAAAACAAAACGTTGGCCACCGACTATAAAACAAGGTTGGATTTTGGTCGGCGACCGACCGTCGGATTACTACGTCGAAAACTTAGTTGGCCCGACGGACATAACTACGTAGTTTCGGCGTAGAAAATAAACGTTGGCCGACCAAACCGAAAACGTCGGCACAACGTCGGCGCGACGTATGTGTTCCCGCTGGGTTATTACTATTATTATTATTTTAATTATTATTATTATATATTATATAAATTATTATATATGTTATATATTATAATTATATAATGATTATATATATATATTATAAGACATGGAACTGATGTCAAAATACCTCGACAAATGGTTCGCCAGAGAGCTTCGCACTGGATAACCCGTAACTTCGCCACATTCTCTCGGACTACATCCAGGCTCTCCTGCTGAAAAACCCAACCAAGTGATCCCATTCTCCGTCAAGTTCTAAAATCACGACGATTCGACGGAGTGCAAGATCCCTGTGAAGATACAGTTTCAGGACAAGAAACCTGACCATCTTAGTTTGATGACTATATCAAACTATGTCCAGAGCCTCAAGCTGATCTTCTAATCATGATTATTGTAATAATGATTGTTTTTATTGTTTTTTAATCGTGTATTTGTCTTTGAAAAGATATTTTAAAAAAATTATTATTATTATTATTATTATTATTATTATTATTATTATTATTATTATTATTTTTTACGGTCTGTGTACATTGCTATAGCTGAATCTATTATTTCATATGGTTTGTTGGCCTGGGGCTCTGCTTCGCTCTCTCACGTGAATTTAATATCAAACCTTCAAAATGCAATGATTAAAACAATTACACCATGCTTTTTACAAAACAATGTGAACTACAATACAATAGTATAGCCATGAAGTTTAACTTTTGTAATGTACTACCTTTATCATACCTGTACATGTATAAATTCATTTTAAAATTTTACTTTAATAGAATGTATAATGTTCCGTACGATGGTAGGGGGGTCACGAGGTGGAGAACAAGAGGAAATTACATTTTACCACAGTTTAACAACAAATATGGAAAAAGAACAATTTTTTACTTAACACCTGCAATATTTAATAGCCTTCCCGTTCATCTACGAAATTTAGATAAAATATCAGCCATAAAATCAGAAATTAAAGGTCATTATCTTGAAACTATGCGCATAGAAGACGACAGTTGCTGACCACTACCCCTACCATGGCGCAACATTTTATAATTGTTTGAGTTCAGTTAAATTGAGTATTATTGTATTGTTCATTCTTGACGTTTGTTATTTTCTTGTTCCTTATTATTTAATTTAATCATTTATGGAGATCCTAGTAAGTTTTTTTGTATTGTTATTGTAATAACTCACACATCGCAGATATTTCATGTATTTTTGTATTTATTTAAACCACAGACAAGCCTTTTCATAAGGCTTTGTGGAAAGAAGCTTATTCCATTTTGTACATGATGTTATAAATAAATTAAAAAAAAAAAAAAAAAATTATTATTATTATTATTATTATTATTATTATTATTTCAAATTTAAGGCTTTCGCGGCCCGGTAAATAATTAACACAATTTATTGGTCGGGACATTTCGCCGCGTCGAATCTGCTTTAATTGCTTTTGACGTTTCAGCCCAACTGTGTGGGCTATCCTCAGAAAAACAAGATATTAATTCTAAAAACTTACAAAAATAAAAGCCCAGACAAGGCGTTACATAGAAAAACAAAATCACAAAACAAACAGTTACCATGACCAGGCCCCGCCTTCTATAAACATGCGTTACATTCTTATGAAGACCAAAATATCACATTTGAGAGTTTCTGGTACGTATACGATCACTTCGTCGGACTCCACTTTCTTGGGGCTGATCCAGTTCTGGGACAGGGAGGACGAGAAGGTCTGTATTCGAAACCGGAAGTAAGATGTCGGGGATAATGCAACTATTTTTGATACGGCCAGCGTTGGAGTTGTCTTGAATCCTTTTCAATATAGGCGCCCACGACCCGCTCAGCTTAAACCCAACATCACCATTAAAATTGTTTGGTGTTTTAGCAATTTCAATGGACTCTCTAACCAATCTTGGAAGTAAACGAGGCTCTTTGCAAACTATTGTGGCACTCTCAAACAGAATTTCATGTCTTGGATTGTTAACATTTTCACAAGCATGTTTAGCCACCGCTGACTGTTCTTCTCGAGCATGCCTACAATGAGCTTTATGTTCTTTAAGTCTTGTTCCCACTGTCCTGTATGTTTGGCCTATATAAACCAACCCACACTTGCAAGGAATTTGGTAAACACCACTCTCTTGCAGTGGAATGATATCTTTGACTGGCTTCATCAAATTGGCTACCTTTTTCCATGGAGTATAAACAGTTTTGATCTCTTTTTTAGCTAAAATGCGACCGATTCTGTCCGTCGTGTACTTCACGTAAGGCAGGAAGGCTCTCGTGATGTTACCGGTAGCCTCATCTTCAACTATCGCTCTGTTATCTTGTCTCTGTGGCCTGTTCAAAGCCCTGTTGATGGCAAAAGCAATTAAAGCAGATTCGACGCGGCGAAATGTCCCGACCAATAAATTGTGTTAATTATTATTATTATTATTATTATTATTATTATTATTATTATTATTATTATTATTATTATTATTATTATTATTATTATTATTATTATTATTATTATTATTATTATTATTATTATTATTATTATGTTAAGATCGTTCTCTGACATAATAAACTCCAAACTTGATAGTAATTGTCATATAGTATGTATGTTCATAGATTTCAAAAAAGCCTTTGATACCCTTGATCACACAATACTCTTAGATGCATTACAAAAAATAGGCGTACGAGGTACGATTTTAACGTGGTTTGAAAACTATTTGTTGAATAGGAAGCTAAAAGTAAAAGTAGGGGATGTGTATAGTGAAGCTAAATCATGTCGCAGTGGCGTACCACAAGGGTCAATTTTGGGTCCTCAACTATATTTAGTATATGTCAACGTTATGGTCAGATATATTGTCAAGTGTTTATCTTTTTTTTATGCGGACGACGCTGCATTATTAGCAATACATAAGAACGTCAAACTAGCAGTAGAATATTTGCAGGCAGATTTTCTTAATCTCTTGAAATGGACGCAACTTAAAAATTTAATATCATTACAAAATAAAATTATAAAAATGATGGATGAAAGAGAAATCGTTGATGGGAGATGTGTCTCGGATTCGTATTTACTATTTGATGTTTTGCCAGTTACTTTGACAAAAAATATAAAATTCTTATTGACCACAAGCCTTCTACTCGTGCCAAAAGTGCAGGAATTTACCAGTTACCACCCTTTAACAATAAATATGGGAAGAGATCATTAAGCTACTCTGTACCTTTATATTTTAATAAGATTCTTCCAGAAATTAAAGAATTAGATTCATTTAGAGATATAAAAATTAAATTAAAGACATATTTGCTTCAAAACAATATTATAGTTGAGTGAGGAAATTGTGGTTATGTGATTTTTATATTTTATGTTTTTCAGGTATTTATCAATTTTCTTCTATTCTGTTCATTCATAAATTTACTCATAATGTCAAACTTAATATAATTATCACATTGTTTAGACTCACATGTCGGTATTTCAATAAATCAAATTTCAATTATATTAGGTTAAAGGGGCTAAAAAACCCAAAAATTATTTTTTACCACGTGATCTATAGCACAATACTACACTTAAATGACCGTTTAAAAAATTATATCTTGTAACTGTGATTTAACACGATTTTTAAAATTTTTTTGATCCAGAAATTGGCGAAAATTGGTGTTTTGGAAAATTTCCTAAATCGGCTTTAACCTGCTTCTTTTTCGGTCCACATTGATACTAGAGCATAGAACCAATCTAAAATGCCCCTTTATAACATCGTGTCTTGAAACTGTGCCCAAATATACCCTCAAACACGCAAAAATATGCATTCCAAAATCACACCCCATCTTGGTAATCAGCATATTTTGACCGAACTACTTGCCCAAATTACAAAACAAAATATAGAGAATTTACAGAAAAGGCTGTCGAGTACGTCAATAATGGCAAATATTTTTTTGGATCAAAATCCTCCAAGGTCACGGGGCATAAAGATCGTCCCCATGTTATTTCTTATGGGAGATTTTTGCCGATGGGACCTAGCTCGAAAAATGTCATGTTTGACAATTTTTTGGGAGGTCATGGTGGCCCCAATAATTTTTCTGTTAATTGCTAAATTCATTACTAGTTAGCCTGAATGAAATATATTTTTTGAGTTTAGCGGTTAAATACCCCTTTAAGTGTTCAGAAGTGAATAAATCGTTATCTTTAATAAACATAGTTCCACAGATAAGCTGCATGCGCAGTTTGTGGAAGGTCGAATGTATGAAATATGTGAGGTTATGAAAGAAAGAAAAAAAAACTATTATTATTATTATTATTATTATTATTATTATTATTATTATTATTATTATTATTATTATTTTTATTATTATTATTATTATTATTATTTTATTTTTTTTATTATTATATTATTATTACTATTATTATTATTATTATTATTATTATTATATTACTATTATTATTTAAAAAACTTATTTGGTGACCCTGGGGTGCAAGGGAGTGGCTAGCCCCCCCCCCTCTCCCCCCAGAGAGTTTGAAAATGTATGACCCGGCACCTCCACCAAAATGCACGGCGAATTGTTTTTTGTATTCTTCTTTGATTGTGGGTACTGCCCTCCCCCTACCCGTGCTTGTATTTGCTAGTTACCGATAGAGATAGCATTAAGTACTAGCGCGGGCGTCTGTTAATTCGGAAAGCCGTCAACTCGATACCGACTTTCTCTGACAAATGGCCAATTCAATTTCTATTTCAAATTTATGTCATTTTTGTTCTCATTTACATCAATATCGATACGAATAATTCGCTTTTAATGTTAATGACAAAAAATTAGAAAAATAATACTCAAAAGTATTTTATCTTAAAAACTGTAAATAGATATGTCCATAAAATGTTTGCAAATTGTATGATTTATTCAACAAATGATGAATAATACCACGCTTTTCTACCCAACTAATAGATGTAAATTTGACTATAAGAACATGATTTAATAACACTCCTAATGTATGTTTGAACTTTGAACTGGAGTGCTTACCATCTCATGAGACGCTT
>JAMZAV010006518.1:0-33223 GCA_024449915.1 Sweltsa coloradensis
CAGGATACACCTTGCCTCACTTGCTTGCCTTGGGATTCATCGCAGCTCCACTGACCTGTCTCCTGCAGGGATACATCTTGCCTGGCTTCATTTGTCTTTATCTTCTTCTCAACGACACCTAGGCTTCCTTTGGGGTTCATAGCAGCTATACTGATCGTGGACTCCTGCTGAGAAATATCTTGCCATGTTGTGGTTCTCCTCTTCTTCTGAGAACGACAAAACAATTCATGACGCTCGAGATAGATCGGATTGCTGAACACCAGGGTGCAGGCGGCGCAAGTAAACACGGACCCTGAAAACAAAAGAGAATAATTTGTTAAAACGGTGTTGTGATGATGATGATAACGATGAAGGTAATGAAATTTAGGGAATATATCAATGTGAGAGCTGGAATTTATCTACGGTTAATATGGTTTAAACCAAGCATATTGAAATTCTTCATCTGTAAAAGCATCAACCTCTCAATTACCAACTTACCAACCAAGTGGTCTTCCTCTCTTGATGTATTGCTGTCTGTGAAATCTTCAGGTAATGTCTTTATTTCTATGGACTCTTCTTTAATGGTCAACTCACATTCTTCTTTGATCACACCTGAGTGAACAGTTGCACTGATGTCAGCACATGACCATGACGGGACAAGGAAATCTGGCATTTCTGGCGGAGATTCAATTTCAATCGGACTCTTTTCGTAATTTCTGCACTTTGTATTCTTCTTTACAACACTTAAGACTCCTCCCGACTTTTCTGAAGCTCCGTTGATCGCTGACTCCTGATGCGATACAGTGTGCTTGGTTGCGGCTTTCTGTGATTCTTTGTTGCTACTCTCATTCAGAGGATGACAATAGTGTTCATGAAGCTCGAGATAGACCGAGTTGTTGAATTCTAGGGAGCAGCTGGCGCAAGGAAACACATACTCTGAAAGGAACAGTATAATATTTGGGTCTTGCGTTTTAGTTGCATATCGATTATGAATGATTTATATTCAGAGAATTGATCAATGACCGGCTACTAGGGAAACGCCAAAGTCGTTGTTAAACGAGTGAGTGAGCCTTGTGTATAGTACCCGGTATCATTCCTCATACTGGGCTAGATTCAGCCTTGGGTATATGAGAGGAAAGGGGATGTTCCCGGGTACTCAACACTTGGCTCACTCACTTGTTTATCAACGACTTTTACGTTTCCCTAGTATTAATTGAACATTCAAAATGTGAATCGTGTTCAAAACGTATTAGCGTGAAACATTTACAAATTTTAAAGATAAAACAAAATCAACTTATTTTTATTTCCCATTTAACACCCCTCAAAAATAATATGTAGGTGTAAAAATATAAAAAAAAGTCCGAAGTAACGGGTATCGAACCCCAAACCTCCGTGCGGTCACAAGCCACAAGTATCTTGTCCCGCTATCACTGAACAAATGCTTTCGATATTTTAAAAAAATCACATTTTTATAAATTGTTGGATTAAATCGCAATGAATCTAGATCTCAGTAAACTCCTACCGGATGTCTGATTAAAATTTCAGCGCAAGCTGTTCAGCAGTTCGGCTGATATTCGACGTACAGACAGACAGACACACAGAATGAGGGCCGTTTGAGTTGAATGGAGACACTCAGTCGCTCCGCTCCCTCGTTTAATAAAATTACTAGGGAAACGCCAAAGTCGTTGTTAAACGAGTGAGTTAGCCAAGTGTTTTGACTTCTAAAACCGGACCGTCTGGACACCTTACAGGAACTCACTCTGCTTGCCACAATAATTATTTTAATTGAACATTCAAAATGCGAATCGTATTCAAAACGTATTAGCGTGAAACTTAACAAATTTCCAAGATAAAACAAAATCACCTAATTTTTATTTCCCATTTAACACCCCTCAAAAATAATATGTGGGTGTAAAAATATAAAAAAAATTGAGCTAATGGGTATTGAACCCCAACCTTCCGTGCGGTAGTCTAAATGCTTACCAATAGGCCATGCAAGCCACGTAGATATCGTCCCACTAGCTGCTACTAAACAAATGCTATAGATATTTTTAAAATCACATTTTTATTTATTGTAAGATTAAATCGCAATGAATCTAGCTGATTTTGTTAGCAGTTCTCAGTAAACTCGTACTGGATGTCTGTTTAAAATTTCAGCCCAATCTGTTCAGCGGTTCGGCGTATTTTCGACATACAGACAGACAGACAGAATCACAGAATGAGAGCCGTTCGAGTTGAATGGAGACACTCGGTCGCTCCGCTCCCTCGTTTAAAAATCAACATATTCAATAATATTAACAAACCAAATTTCGTCATATTTTATGAACTATCCTTACTAACCTGTCACCTGGTATTTTCCTGTTGTTGAATCACCACCTGGGAAATCTTCTGGATTTGTAGATAATTCGATCAAATCTTCTTTAATGTTCAACTTGTTACATATTTTATCTACATTGTTATGTAGGATATAGATAAGGATAATAAGAAGAATGTACTCACGAAATAAGCTTCAATCATAAGTTTATTATCACTTTATATTCAAGTTAGACATTTTATATTCCTAGGCTCTAGTCAAGTGGTGCCAACTGTCGCGCCACAACTCTGAGAACATATTAACTTACTTTCGCAGGTTGACCAACACTTTAGAGAGTGCACATATGTGACATGCCCCTTTTTTTTTTTTTTTTTTTTAAAGGTTAATTATTGTCATATTATTTTAACTAGTAATGAAATTATCTAGATTCAAATCTGTTATTATGTTGAAAATAGCCAACTGCTACAATAAAGATAACTACTACTACTAACAAAATTATTAATCGTTACTAAATACTTAATTATATATATGATTATTGATGTGACTTTTAACTCTTAACTGATCTTCTCATCTTGTAACTTGTCATTCCTCTTGGAAACGGAGTGGAACCTTGACTACTCGTCCACTTCTTGTGGTGTTTCGGTCAGCTCTGGCATCCTGCGGACTGCTAGCTGGAGGATTCTTCTGTAAAGTTACTTCAGAACGGTTTCAGTACAGGAATTGGTATGTGATTTTTTTTTGGTGAGGTAAGTCTGAAGGGTTCAATTTCTGGAGTTTCCATTCTTACAGGATTTGGTTGAAAAAGTAAAGGAGTAGGAGGATGTGGGCATACTTCTGGAGTGTTTCTTGGACGGAGATGAATGCGGTTCCGACGTAGTGTGCTTCCTTCTGTTGTCTTTACTCGATACGAATTTGGTGTTTTATCCCTTTCGATTACTTGACCTGGTATCCATTTCCTTGTAGCTTTTTGAATTATTATATCTTGACCGTTCTTCAAAGGTTTAAGTTGTTTGGATTTTGCATCAGAGTTCTTCTTTTGCTTGTTCTGGTTTTCTTTTAGGATTTGAAGGGTTTTGTTAGTTTTGAATTTTGGCATCAATGTTTTTGTAGTAGTTGTTACAGTTGTTCTGAGACGTCGACCCATTAAATTCTGATGGTGCTGGAAGATTTGCTTTCGGGGTGTTGTTGTATTCCAATATTGCCAGGTGTACATCTTCATTTGATTTGTACGCTTTTACTAATAAGGCTTCAACTGTTTGAATTGCTCGTTCTACCATCCCGTTGGATTTGGGGTACAGAGGGCTTGACGTTACTTTCTGTATATCATAATCTTTCAGAAACTTGTCGTATTCTGTTGATTCAAAAGGGGGTCCATTATCCAAAAATAATTCCCGGGTATACCGTGAGTACGGAAGATGTTTTTAAGAGCATAAATTACCGCTCGAGCAGTTTGCTTCCAAGCAATCTTACTTCTATGAATTTCGAATGGTAATCTACGAGGACCAGATAGTCTTGACTGTTCACATGCAGAAAATCAATACCCAGCTTTTCCAGGGCAGCTTAGGAATTGGATGCGGTGTTAAGGGCTGTGTCTGATTGGCTCGCGAGTATCCTTGACATACTGGACATTGACTAACAATGGTTTCGATGTCGTGCATCAAGCCAGGCCATATAGAGAATCTTTCACTTTGTTTTTGCTTGATATTACACCTTGATGTGATGAGTGAATTTTCTGCAATGTCTTTTTTCGTTGACTTGATGGAATGATGATTCGATTGTTGATGTACATCAGACCATTTGATTCGTGTATTCCATCTTGATGTTGCCAATATGGTCGTACTTCTTCAGGTACTTGTGACCTGTGTTTTGGCCAGCCTTCCTTACATAACATCTTCAGAGCACTGAGAACGGGATCCTTTTCAGTTTCGTTCTTTATTAGTTCTATTTTGTCATCTGTTGCACTGATGAGCGAATGAACTGTGCCCGTTTCTCCTTCAGGTAGTCGGTGTTCACGTAGTTCTTGTCGTCAGGTTGTCGTGACAGCGCATCTGCGACATACATCTGTTTTCCTGGGACGTACTGCAGAGTAACGTTATATCTAAGAAGACGCATTACCAATCTTTGCAGACGTGGAGACAGACTTTCAATCGGTTTCTTCATGATGCCAAGTAGAGGCTTGTGATCTGTTTCGACAACAAACTCAATCCCATAGACATAGTAGTAAAATCTTTCACAGGCATTGACAATTGCTAATAACTCTTTTTCTATTTGGGACCATCTCTGTTGAGTGTCAGTGAGTACTGCAGAGGTGTACGCAACTGGTTTTCCTTCTTGCATGATTACTCCTCCCACACCATACTGGCTTGCATCAGCTGATACTACTGTTTTCTTTGATTGGTCGAAGTAGGCAAGAACTGGGGCTTTTGTTACCAAAGTTTTTAGATCTTCGAATGCCTTTTGTTCTGGTGCTTCCCACACCCATTCATTCTTCATGCTTAGAAGACGCCGTAGAGGACTAGTCTTTTCTGACATGTTTGGAATAAACGGTGTCAGGTAAGTTATCATACCGAGAAAACGTTGCAGTTCTTGTTTAGTTTTAGGTGTTGCAAAACAGGAAATAGCCTGGACTTTCTTATAGTCCACTGCTATTCCATGTTCATTTATTGTGTGACCAATGTAGTCTACTTCAGTCACTGCTATTTTTTACTTTTCTTTTGAGAGTCTCAGGTTCTTTTCTTGAGCTCTTCTCAATACTTTCTCCAAACGAGCATCATGTTCTTCGATATCTTTTCCATACACAAGTAAATCGTCGATGTATATAAGAATTCCTTCTATACCTTCAAACGCCTCGTGCATTGCTTTTTGCCAGACTTCAGCGGCACTGTTGATACCATAGGGGAGCCTGGTGAAGCGGTACCGTCCCTTAGGTGTGGCTATGGTACACAATTTTGAGCTCTCTTCGTCCAGGGGCAGTTGCCAGAATGCTGTAGAAGCATCTAGTACTGAGAATACTTTTGCTCCTTGTAGCTCTGCAAAGATTGTGTCTGATGTTGGTATTTGATAGTGTTCCCTTTGGATGTATTTATTTAGTTCTCGAGGATCCATACATATTCGGACATTTCCGTTAGGCTTTTTTACAATCGCAATAGGATTTACCCATTTTGTAGGTTCTTCTACTTTTTTTAGGATACCTTGCTTTTCCATTTTCTTGATTTCTTTTATTACCTTATCTTTAATAGATAAAGGTATTTTTCTTGCTGCCACTATTTTAGGTTGTGCATCTTCACTCAGCTTTATTTTGTATTCTTTTTTTAGTTTACCTAAACCATTGAAAACATTTTCATAGTTGTTAACTATCTACATGGCATTTGTTCTACCCTGCATGTTGGAGACTTCTCCTGTTGCACTTGTAGTGTGTATTCTAGCCACAAGTCCTAACTTTTCTAATGCAGTAATACCAAGAATTGGTTGGGTTTTTCCTTCTGAGATGTAGAATTCTATCTCTGCTTCCCCTTGTTTGGTTTTACACATGAACTTTGTCACTCCCTTCACTGCTATTTTATGGCTTGTATAGGATGTTATGGTTCTAGTTGCACTGTGTAGTTTTGGTTGTTTTGACATACTTTTTAGACAATCGTCCGGAATTATGTTTACTTCCGAACCGGTATCTAATTTAAAAGATATGTCTACACCTTGAATCTTAATTGTTTCTCTCCACTCAGTATTATTCACTTGAGGACAAATTCTTTAATTTCCAAGACAAATTCTTCGTCTTCTTCTGAAGTTTGGTTTTGTTCCACGGATTGGACACGTTGCATTTTACACATTTTTGAGAAATGGTTAGGCCTATCGCATTTTGAACAAGTTTTACCATAGGCAGGACACTCTTTAAATTTGTGTATTTTCCCACACCTATAGCATGTATTCTTCTCTTTTATGTCAAGTTTTTCTGTATCTTTAGTGGTACTATGATTTTTGAATTTGGTTTTGTATTTTGAGGGTTGTAGGGCTACCTTCTTCTTTTGAATTGCATTTGTAGTTTCCCCCTGCAACTCTTTCATTTGTGCTTTACTTGTTTCATTTGCTCTACAAAAGTTAATGGCTTTTTCTAGGCCTAGGTCAGGTTCTCTCAGTAACCTTTCCTGGACAGCTTTGTCCAATATCCCTAGCACTATTCTATCTCTGATTAGGCTTTCAGTTTGGGATTCAAATTCACAGGTCGATGCCAGATGTTTTAATTCTGTCACAAATGCATCAACTGTTTCAGTGGGACCTTGAGCCCTAGAGAAAAATTTGTACCTGTCAAAAACAATATTTTTTCTGGGCTTACAAAAGTCCTCAAATTTTTGAAGTACAATATCTATCTTTTCTTTGTCTGTAGGGTCTGCATAGGTGAATGTATTGTACACGCCTAGTGCTTCATCCCCTATTAGATTTAATAAAATCGAAACCTGAAGTTTGGACGATTTATCTGTTTTTTCAGAGGCCTGCATATAAATTTCGTACTTCTGCTTCCACCTCTTCCAATTCTCTGCTATGTTTCCTATGAACGAGAGTTCCTGAGGGGGACGAAATTCCATGCTTGTTTTTCTTATTTATTAAGCTAGGCCTTTTCTGTTTTTACAGGAGCACGTTTTTACTTGAGGTTAGGTTGACATGTTTTTTTTTTTTATTGAAATCCCGTGAGCACTGGTTTTATTCTTATCCCGACGCTTGCCACCATGTTACATATTTTATCTACATTGTTTATGTAGGATATAGATAAGGATAATAAGAAGTATGTACTCACGTAATAAGCTTCAATCATAAGTTTATTATCACTTTATATTCAAGTTAGACATTTTATATTCCTAGGCTCTAGTCAAGTGGTGCCAACTGTCGCGCCACAACTCTGAGAACATATTAACTTACTTTCGCAGGTTGACCAACACTTTAGAGAGTGCACATATGTGACACAATTCACATTCTTCTTTGACAATATCAGTAGTTAAAGGCGAACTTGTTCCAGAGAAAGGCTGCGAAGTATCCAACGTTTCGGAAATGTTTGGTGGATGCACTCTTTCCATTGTAATTTTTGACATTTCTGCACTCACGTTCCTTCTTAATAACAACAGAGTTTACAGGAGCGCTTGATTCGTAGCAAGTCAAAACTAATGAATCACACATTGGTTGTGAAGACTCTTTGTCCAAGGGTTCCTTCTTGATGTTTCCTTCTCCGATTCTTCTTCGCTGTCATCAGAGATTGCGTGCTGTCTCACTTCGGAGCAAGACGTTGACTGAAGAAATGTAAAGGACCTTTGTTGTGGATACACTTCTTCTGGTTCTTCTTTGGCATGTCCAATATCCGATTCTTCTTCAATTAAATCAGAGAATGCGTGATATGTCACTTCGGAGCCGGGCGTAATCTGGAAGCATGTGCCCAAAACTTGTGGTGGGGACACATCGTCTATTTCTTCCTTGATATCCCTTATTAATTCCCATTCTTCCATGACGTAACTTGAGTGTACAGGATCTCTAATCGGAGCTAGGCGTAGACTGCGAGAATTTGTCACTCCCTTCTGGGAATAAAAATAATGAAATGTAGCAGAGATAGAGTTACTTTATACTGGCCTAAAATTATATACATTCTTATATACATTATACATACATTATATACATAAATTATATACTAAATTATATACACCTCGGGCAATTTTGAATAGGAACCTAGCTAAGCCCTACGTATTGCCTTGTAGTGAACAGTGTCCTATTGGTAAGACAAAGGTCTAAGTTTATGCAGTATATTCAAGGCTCAGCCCTACTCGAGAGCTAGATGCATAATAGTGACTAGTTATTAAAAGTATTATAAGACGTACCTTACAGTGTGCTCAACATTTCCATCGTCCAAATGATGACGGAAATAAATAGAAACAAACCATCAATAAAAACAATGTCAACATTCAGAGAGCCGCCATGACAGGAAAACGTACGTAGTGTGCCACACACTCGAAGACACAAAGAGCTCCAGAAGAAAGATATCCCATCGTGATGAGATGTTGTGGTATTATTTTATCCATATTTGTGTTCATTTACTAAAACACGCAAATACATCATATTGTCCATTTCTGAACTCTAAGTTTGGATTCAAAAAAGTTAAAAATGTGCGCTTGGAACCGATTAAATTAACAGTATATTAGTCAAATATGCATTTCACTTCCTCATCATCAGTGTAACGAAACGCACTCTCTCTCTCTCGGGAGATTGTTTTACTCATTCAAATAGCCCCCACTTTGTGTGACAATGTAACGAAACGGACCCTCTCAGGCGATCAATTAAGAAGCCTCACAAGGATACCAATGTAACGAAACGGGCCGATCTCTCAATGAGAATGGAATTAGAAATATATTCTACCTAATGTGTATGCTGAGATGGTTCTACTAAGCCAAGGAATTTCTATCAATCATACACAAAAACATAGACTCACCAATCCCACCAAAATTGAGAACACCACTGCTATCCGGACAAAATCCCACTGAAAGGTATTTAGAAGAAAATACCACCAGTTAAAAAAACAGTCATTATAAAATAATGATGTAGACTCGTCTTCATAGATTGGGCTGTATTCTCGGTTTCAAAGCAGATGATTCTCGATATGAGAAATACATCACATGTATCCTACCTAATCAGTACTGATTTCTATCTAGGTGCCCGTTAGGGCGCCGCAGCCAAGCCGCGGTGCGCTACACACTCAAGCACCTTATACACCAAGCAGAGTTGGGGTGATTTCGAGGTGTTACCCAGCCGTCATGTAACGTGATGTGAACTTGAAAACTATCACAATCGAGGGGATTTAGGTACCTGACAACACATGCCAAATTTTATTGGGGTACGACCATTCCTTCTTGGTGAAAAAATGTCTTCAAACATGCTCAAAATCACTTTAAGGATGTTAGCTACTGCTAGCTACTGCTAGCTACTGCTAGCTACTGCTAACATCTAATACGTCGGCCCGCGATTCTGACCAGACGGGTGGGGCTACAATGTTCATATTTTACATGGACATTAAGGTTATAGAAATATAGTCTCTTTTGAAAAAAAAAAAGTTGAAAAAGTTTGTTGGAAGGCTTCCAAATAAAGGTTTTAAAATAAGCCTTAAACACTTGGCATATAATCAACAAGTAACCATAGTTACTTGACACTTGTTGACGGTATAAGCAGAGTTAGGCGGGAAAGTGCGATACGTAAACAAATGGCGGACATTTAAAATTTTTCTTCTTTGTGTGGAACGAGAAAAGGTGTCATTATACTCTCATAAAACAAATCAGAAACCGTCCCTGGCCTAGGCCCAGATGTAGAAAATTATTTATAATACAACAGTGTAGGTCTAAAGTTCCATTAGGCTATAGGATAGGACTAGATAAATAAATACATGTTTGACAAGCCCTAGGCCTTTCTAAGCCAACCCTAGGCCAGCACAACCTTGTTTTGACACTTCCCGCACAAATAACTAGTTTTGATTACTACAAGCCTAATGCAGATAAACAATGGTATGATAGTCCTAGGCTATTCCAAAATTTACGGCAATAATAAGCTTTTTCTTTACTTTTAATAAACTCACGAAATCTCCTGTCACTTTTAATAAAAATGTAAAACAAAAGATGGTGAAAATTTTCAATATTCTTCTGATTATCTGATGATTTACATGGCTGTGGGTCAAGGCCGTCTAGATATATCGCTTCCCTCGTGTGGGTGCAGTGAAATAGGTGTAAAATTACATTAGTTGTGCGTTTGTTGTTACATGGGAAAGTTTTAATAGGATGTGAGTTGCCTAGACTTAACCAGTCCTTATACCGTCGTTATACCATGGTTATACCACCTATACCCAGGATGTACATGAATCCGGGCCTAGATATTTTACATCCTATTGTTATTGCTAACACCATAAAAATTAAATCAACTTTGATAAAAATATTATATTTTAACAACAATAATTTTGTAATGGAACTTGAAAAAGTAATAAGATCACACACATAACAAAAACTTGTAGAAATACAGCCAAACCTTACACACTCAAAAGGAATGAGATCTAAAAAAAGGGCCAAGCTCATCTACCCTTCCACATTTGCGCATTCTTAATTCATAAACGTACAGTGTCCCATAACAGCATCCTCGAAAAGCTTGGCAAAATAGAATTTGCATGTTTACGTTTAAATTAATTACAAAAAAAGAACTTGGATAAACTACTACGTTAAATTAATAATCGCAAATTCTATTTTGCCAAGCTTTTCGAGGATGCTGTTATGGGACACTGTACGTTTATGAATTAAGAATGCGCAAATGTGGAAGGGTAGATGAGCTTGGCCCTTTTTTTAGATCTCATTCCTTTTGAGTGTGGTAAGGTTTGGCTGTATTTCTACAAGTTTTTGTTATGTGTGTTCTAGAGAATACATACATTTTCTAATATTATTATTTGTTGTGTCAGATTGACAACTTTGAAAAATACCCTTGAAGGTAACTTTAGTGATATTAGGCCTAAACAGATCGGCAAATTTTAAATAGGTTGTTAAAAATACTCATCACTCGTCAGCTTTAAGACATCCCCTCCATCCAATATGCCGTGGAAGAACAGTCCGGCTTAATCCAATCCACACGCAATGACAATCCAGTCTCGTCGTATTCTTTTGTGATCCGGTCTTGTCCTACCACGACAATATCCTTCTGTAGATCTTCTTGTTTTGAAGTTTTTTTTATAAATAATCGAACTTTAATTATCTTGATTTATTGTTATAATTCTGTAGCTCACTTAATTAGTTCTCAATGAGTATAAATCGTTCCAATAATTCGAAGAAATGTTCAAATAAACCGGCAAACAGTCATGTAGCACTTTGACAGATGTCACGGCAATATGTAAACAACGCCATCTTTATTTTTAGTCGCGATCTAATCGATCTATTTTTGATCTGTATTAACAACCAATCACAGCTTGATTCGTCATTCCAGTGTGACGTCACGAATTCTCAGCTTGAAAATCATACTAGCGCCATGATTCGCCATTTTAAAAAGTTTTGCAATCTTATTTCCCGGCGATATAAAAACGAAGCCTTTATATTTCTAATGGGGACTTTTAGATATTTATTATGTAGAATAATATTCGTCAAACAGTTCTACGTCTTTTATTACTAGGACCCGTATCCCCGTCCACTCTGTCATAAACTATGACCTGTTTTAACTTCACTTTGGTAGTTATGGCCCGCCAAATATCACTCCTTTTATCACAACGATTCACTTTCCATCCGAGATTTTTATTAATTCACACGCAAATTGAAAGATGAATGTCGCCCCAACTCTTTAATCAACGATAGAAATAGCTATCAAAGCTATTCTATACCCGTCACTTGTATAATGATTGCAATATTACTGAACCTAGCTCGCTTCGTTTTACCGTCCTCTCCACTCTATGGCTTAGTAGGCCTAGGCGCTCGATTCTCCGTTATGACAAAAATAAACCATCTTTTACTAGAACTGGCTTTTCTTATTATCGGCAGACGAATCACTTTACCTTTGACTTCACTTTGGCACGTTATTTAACCCGTAATGCCTATCCCAATGTGGATTTCAGTAAGTTAACACAACTTGAAATTCGATCCTATGATATGCCGAACCTGTCTCGCTTCGTTACCGAAACACAATCGCTAATCACACGTAACTTGATTCTCTAGTAATGCTTCTTTATCTATGTCGGCCTCGCGATAGCCCTCGTCGACGATGTAATTCTTTTACTAATAGAATCTCTCCAAACTAGAGAGATTCATCACTGAAATCCCACACCCAAAACTCACTGGGTCTCCCGTACAATTCGACGGCAATACTGCCTCTCTCAAGACTCCTACAAGCACTGTCTGTCCTAAAAGATGGCCGGTCAAACGGCGTCCCAATGACCAACTAAACGTCTTCCACCAATCACAGCTCAGCAAACTTGAATTTTATGTACGACATTGACCAATTCTCATGGCGTCAGTGCCTAATGCTCAAGCAATCGTCACAACCCACATAATGAATTTAAATGCCGTAATATACAATAATAAATCTAGAACACTATATTTTTATTTAACAGAGGTAATGCTGAATCAAATCACAAGATGGTTATAGTTGTTTAGAATGAAATTTCTTTGTGAATCTGAATAAATTATAGCACAATCCATAAAAACAAAAATTATTATATCTATATTCTAATTCTCCGACAAAAGAGTTTGATCACTGGTAGACTCATTCCAACAACTAATACCAAAAAGACCTAAGTCCATTCTAAGGAAGGCGTACGGTTACATCACATTGACTTTTTTGTGACCCGGAGTGCTATGAACGGTGATATTCCCATGAATAAATTGAACTATATGATTAATTTTCCTTTTTATTGACCGTAACAAATCAAGCGTTTTCTGATTACTGTAATTTTACAAGAATTTTTAAGTTATTTAAACATGCATCTGAAGAATTATTGTAGTTTTAAGAATTTTCTTAAATCGGTTTAAACCTGTCCATTTTTGATGTCACATAGATACTTAAGCATCGTACTTATCTAAAATGGTCTTTTATAACATCGTGACTTGAAACTGTGCACAACTTACCACTCAAACACACAAATATGTGCCCTCTGAAATCACACCCTTTATTGGTAATCAGCATATTTTAACCGCACCACTTGCCCAAACAACAAAATAAAAGATAGCGGATGAACAGAAAAGTCTGAATGGAAAATAAGAAAATAATGGCCAATATATTTTTGGATCAAAATCCTCCAAGGTCACGGGGCAAAAGATCGTCTCCGTGTTCTTTTTTATGGAAGAATTTTGACGATGGGACCTAGCTCGAAAATTACCAAGATCGTTATTTTCTTTTCGAATCATGGTGGACCCAATAATTTTTCTGTTAGATTCTAAATTCATAACAAGTTAGCCTGAATAATGTTTGTAGAGTTTAGCGGGTGAACACCCCTTTAATATAATCCAAGGCTCTTTGCAACATTATAGACCTGTGTTCTACTGCTAGGTCAAGACTTTGAATTCAGGCTAAAGTAAGTAATAGAAGTACATTGAGAAGTCATAGTAGGAGAATCTATGCTTAGGTATTTAATTAATTAAATGCGACTGAGTATCTCAACTCTGAGAAACAATCCTGAATCAACCTGGACACTGACTGAATACATTAAACTATCGACTAAGAGAGATCACACTTAATCGAAGATTACAAATTACAAATTAAATTACAAACAATATTGTCTTACCATAAATGCATATCAATGAAGTTTATAAATCACTCTTCTTTTTGAAAGGATATTTGTGGTCTGGCTGTTTTGTCGCAGAGAACAGAATATCTCATCAAAAAAAATGTTATTCATTTATCGATAATTTTAACTTCATTTGATTTTTTTAACATTGAACACTAAAAACCAAACATCAGTGAGAGAACTGTAGCACAATGACAAATATCACTCCCTGAGGATCAACGTGTCAATAACAAAATATAATTCACCTACTTAAAACCTTTTTACTAAAACTATTGCAGACCTTGAAATTTTTTCTTACTTTCATAGCACACAAGATTTTTTATGAAATTAAACCAATTAAGGAACATCTATTAGGCTTCTATAAAAATAACAATATTCAAAAATGGCGTCTATTTACTGAAAAATTTGATAGCTTTAGATCCCCTTTTGTGTTAACCAAATTAATTTATTTTGTTTTATAATTATAATACAATTTGTGCCCAAGAAAGGAATGTCAAAAGATAACGTCTCCTTGGATCGAGTACCCTTGAATTAAATAATAAATTAGGACAAAACAATAATCCTCATCTCATCAAGTTTTGTTTATATAATCCGATAATATATATAATCCTTTAAGATGGAGAGAAATCGAAATCCACTAGTGGATTTTCTATGCATTCCGTTTTAGGATCCATACAATTTTAAAATATCAAGTATATTATTGAGAAATGCAAAATATGCAGTTTAATGTATTGCTTCTCTCAGCATTTTTAACAAATCACTTATTCGGGTACATATCTGTTTAATTTGATTGGTCTTGCTGAGACTGTTGCTCTGATGGTTCCCACTAGGAAAAAGGATAACATACAAAAAGTTACGCAACTGTATGCGTCATCTTGTGCCTGGTGAGGCTACTCTTCCTTGCGAAGCTCGAGTGACACACGAAGCACAGGAATAATTTCTCCCCGGTATGTGAAGTCATGTGACTTCTGAGGTTGGTCTTCTGTGCGAAACTTGATGGGCACACAGCGCATTGAAAACGTTTTACCTTGGTATGCGTCATCAGGTGGCGTTGAAGGTTACTCTTATTTGTGAACTTTGCATCGCATGTCACGCAGGCAAAGGGTTTCTCGCCGGTATGTTTTCTCAAATGGACGATGAGTTGACATTTTAGTGCGTACTTTGATTGACACGAAGCGCATTCAAAACGTTGTACCCCGGTATGCGTAATCAAGTGCTGTTGAAGGTTACGCTTTGAATTGAACCTTCGCTCACAGTCAAATACAGTACATGCGAACGGTTTCTCCCCGGTATGGGTCCTGGCATGGTCGTTGAGGCTACTCTTTTGAGTGAACCTAGCCTCACAATCAAGCAAGGTGCACACAAATGGTTTATCCCCGGTATGTATCCTGGCATGGACATTGAGGTTCTTCTTGTGTGTGAACCTTGCCTCACAGTCAAGAACGGTACACACGAACGGTTTCTCCCCAGTATGGGTCCTGGCATGGGCGTTAAGGCTACACCTTTGTGTGAACCTAGCCTCACAGTCAAGCACAGTGCACACAAACTGTTTCTCCCCGGTATGGGTACTCGTGTGCATTGCAAGTATACGCTTTGTCTTGAACACTACTCGGCAGATATCGCACTTGAAGGTAAACTTGTTACGATGAGACATAACTTGGTTGGCGAGTTTCATCTTGTTCCATTCTATCCCGCCGTGTCCGCCCGTGTATAGTAACACGTGTTCCCGTAGGTGACTGATATCCGTCAGCTCGTTGCCGCAGACCTCGCACTGGAGTTTCCTGTTAGAGGCCATCATTTTCTTCTTTGTCTTCTTCTTAACACCCACGCCCTCCCCTGACACTGACTGCTCAGAACGTTCACTGATATCTATGTCGTGCGTCTTGCATAAGTTATGTCCTGGTGCGATCCTCTCAGCATTCTTCGTAACAACACCTACCCCTTCATCTGACTTCTCAACAGCTCCATTGATATGATTCGATACGTTTTGCCCCATTGCAATTTGCTTCTTCTTCTTAACATATACTCTATCTTTTGAGTTATCTAAATCTCCTTTTGTTAGAATGTGCGTCCACGATTCAATTAGGCCTCTTCCTTTTTTTTTCCCCAATTTTTGGGCCACTCCTGCTGGTATACATCTGGTCTGGCTGCAGGTCTCTTCATCTTCTTCTCAATGACACCTACGCTTTCCTTGGGATTCTTAGCAGCGCAACTGACCGCCGACTTCCGCTGGGATACACCATGCCTGGCTGCAGTTCTCTTCATCTTCTTCTCAACGACGCCTACGCTTTTCTTGGAATTCATCGAAGCTCCACTGATCGCAGACTCTTGCTGAGAAATATCTTGCCCGGTTGTGGTTCTCCTCTCCTTCAGAGAACGACAAAACAGTTCATGTCGCTCGAGAAAGATCGGATTGCTGAACACCAGGGTGCAGGCGACGCAAGTAAACACGGACCCTGAAACCAAAAGGGAATAATTAAACGGTGTTCTGATAATGATGTTGATGATAACGATGAAGGTAATGAAATTTATGGAATATATCAATGTGAGAACTGAAATTTGTATACAGTTTATATGGTTCAAACAAATTATAATGATATTCTTTATCTGTTAAAGCATCAACCTCTCAATTACCAACTTACCAACCATGTGGTATTCCTCTCTTGATGTATTGCAGTCTGTGAAATCTTCAGGCAATGTAATTATTTCAATTGACTCTTCTTTAATGGTCCACTCACATTCTTCTTTGATCACATCTGAGTGTACAGTGGCACTGATGTCAGAGCAAGACCAAGACGGGACAAGGAAATCTGGCATTTCTGGCGAAAATACAATTTCAATTGGACTTTCATTGTAATATCTGCACTTTGTCTTCTTCTTTACAACACCCAAGATTCCTCCCGACTTTTCTGAAGCTCTGTTGATCGCTGCCTCCTGTTGCAATACAGTCTGCTTGGTTGCGGTTTTCTGTGATACTTTGTTGTTTCTTTCCTTCAGAGGATGACAATAGTGTTCATGAAGCTCGAGATACATCGGGTTGTTGAATTCCAGGGAGCAGGCGGCGCAGGGATACACAGTCTCTGAAAGATAAAGAAAAATATTTTGTCCTGCATTCTAGCTGCATGTTGATGATGTTTAATAGATATTCAGAGAATTGATCAATGGCCGACTATAAAATCACAATCAGCAGATTAATTAATAATAGTGATATACTTAGTTTCGTACTATTTTATGTACTAGCCTTACTTACCAGTCACTTGGTATTTCCGTGTTGTTGAATCACAATCTGGGAAATTTTCAGGATATGTAGATATTTCGATCGATTCTTCTTTAATGGTCAACTCACATTCTTCTTTGAAAACATCGGTGGGTACAGGGGTACTTATTCCAGAGAAAGGCTGCGAACTGTCAAACGTGTCGGAAATGTTTGGCGAATGCACTCTTTCCATTGTAACCATTTCGACATTTCTGCACTCACTTTCCTTCTTAATGACACCAGAGGTTACTCTAGCGACTGTTTCGTAGCAATTCGAAACTAATGAATCGAACATTGGTTGAAAAGACAGATTGTCCAAGGGTTCTTTCTTGATGTTTTCCTTCTCCGATTCTTCTTCGCTGTCATCAGAGATTGCGTGCTGTCTCACTTTGGAGCAAGACGTTGACTGGAGGAATGTATAGCAATCTTGTGGTGGATACACATCTTCTGGTTCTTCCTTGACATGTCCACTCTCCGATTCTTCTTCGCTGTCATCAGAGAATGCGTGATGTCTCACTTCGGAGCAAGACGTAGTCTGGAGGTATGTGACCCAAACTTGTGGTGGCGACACATCGTCTATTTCTTCCTTGATATCTCTTAATATTTCCCATTCTTCCATGACGTAACTCGAGGGTACAGGATCTCTTATTCGGAGCTAGGCGTAGACTGAATGAATGTGTCACTCCCTAGTGGAAATAAAAACAATGACAAGTATCAGAGGTAGAGTTATATACTAATTATTTGTTGCCTGTGTCCCTGCTATCCAATTATGATCCAGAGTGGCTCCAGGAATCTGAGCAACATAAGTATTGTGAGAAAGAGCATTCCTCAATCTTGTCTCAAAATGGAAAATGAAAAGAGCGGGATTGATGGCATTATCAGATAATACAACGAAACGAAGTCTTTAATTTCACTGACCCCCCAAAAAATTAGCTCGTTTGTTTCTTTTTGTCTGATTGGTCGTTTTCTACCGGGAAAACTGCAATTGCAAACTTGATGAAAATTGGATGGGACTTTCTAAATCCGTGATCTTAGACTTGCCAAGTTTTTCGGTATAATCGAAGAAATATTGCTCAAAAATATCTTACATTTACAATTTTTTTCTTTTTTTTTGCGATATTATCCTGATATTGAGCTTGCGGCCGGGCAAATGGCTAATACGATATTGATGAAACTTTACTGGAACGTTTGAAGTCACTAAATTTAGATGTTTTATGATTTTGGGGACAATCAAAGAAATATTTCTCATATAAATCGTGCTTTTACAATGTTTTCAATTTTTAATGCAATATTTTTGTGATATTTGGGCCGATTCTGATCAAACGGGTGTGGCTACTACTTGCATACATTACTTGGACATTAAGGTAATGGTGATGTAGTGACGTTGTTATTTATGATGCAGGGTTATCAGGGGCATAGCGACGCCATAAACACGTTGAGCAAGTGGTATGATCGTTGGTTTATATTATCGTGATCGAGTATTAACTGTTTTTCATCAATTCAATTCAATTTAAATGCATTTTATTCCTGCAATATACAATACATCAGATAAGTAAACAAAATACAAAGTTATGAGCATACCAAATGATGACAAAAATAAATATATTAAATATACACAATAGGAAGCCCGCGTAAGAGAAAACCTCTTGTGTGCGGGCTGTCAAAAATAATACACATATCATTTTTATGCGGAAACAGATAGATGTAACAAAAATAACAACTTAAAAATATGCAGAAACTCGAATATAATAATATAACAATAAGTAATATGACATAGTGCATACAAATTTATTAATACATAGATATTAAACATATAAATTAAACACAATACACAAGTCATAAACAATTTTTTTAAAGTCAATTAGTAATTAATGATTAATGATGTGGTACTTTAAGATTATTGCGCACATACCTGACACATCTCGAAACACTCATGAGATTGAATATTATACCACTTGCTTAACGTGTTCATGGCGTCGCGACGCTCTCGACGCCCTTTGCTGTGCACCAGGACTTGCCATGTAGGTGTTAAATACTCGCATAGTGCCGACTTTTAGAGTTCAGTTTACCGCAATACTCTTCCATCAACCTCGTACTAGCTACCCATTAGTTCATAAACTATCAATGAAGATTTACTATGTCAGTTGCTTCTCTGTATGTTCCGACTACCTATTAAGAAACCTTGATGACGGCTTATTGGTTATTACACTATAGCTTACGACAGGTAATAAAAGATTCGAAACATAAGACTCCAAACCAATGTCTACATAATACTTATACACATGCCATGTCATGACAGCATAACGTGCTAAGTGCGCGTGTGTTCAGACGAGGGAGCGCAGAGACTTGAGTATTACAACGCAAGTAGAACGGTACAAGATATGTTTATTGTCGGTGAGAGAGTGAGTGAGTGAGTGAGTGAGTGGAGTGAGGGAGTGAGTGAGTGAGTGAGTGAGTGAGTGAGTGAGTTACCAATCCTTACGTGCAATTAACATATTGAGTAAAATCCGTTACGATAAAAACTTACAATAAATAACAAATTGAAAATAGGCTGAGAATGTTACACTTAATTAAGCATTGTGCTAATGAACAAATAGTTTTTGATAAATCATATTTGCATGCAATAACCAAGGTGAATCGACTGTTGTACGCTCACTAGGTTAACCAAAATTCCGCTCGCAGATTGAGTTACCCTTGAAATCATTACTCGTGTTTCGGACTTGCTATGTTTTCCATCTATAAGTTTATGCATTTCAAACATGTTCTATAATTTTCCAGAAATAATAAAATAATTTAGAAAAACAAGAATCTATATCCCGACCGTTGTTTGAACTCGGGTTTCCAACAAACCGGGTATAAAGGCGCCTTAGACTAGAACAGGAAAACGCCTAAGTCGTTGTTAGACGATTAAGCGAGTCAAGTGTTTAGAAATAAGTGATACTAGTTTAGAATTTAGTTGGTATATGTGCGTGTCAACTGTAAGGCTACAAAAGCCCTTTTAGCAATTGATTGGCTAGTGAGAAAAGGGCCTTGACCCAGCCTTAGGTAGAAGGAGGAAATGGAATGTTACCGGGTACTCAACACATGGCTTGCTCAGTCGTCTATCAACGACTTATAAGTTATAATAATGTTGGACGACTGCCTTGAGCGGAGTAGGCTATGCCCTGGCCTACCATAATATGCTTACCTTGGCCATAGAGCCTAGGGCTGTGCTAAGCCTAGTTAAGAAATATTCGAATCTGTTTTTTTGATGAAAGTAAGCTTCCTTATAAGGATTAATTTTTGTGGCTTAATCGTAGTCCTTTCCAGATATTAAATACATAAGTAGGCTTTAGCCTAGTTCAGTACCTATTGTAAGAAGACCTTGTGCTTACTACATGCGCCTAAACGAACAAACAATGTGGTGGTATAGGCCGAGTGTTTAGGTATAAACGTTTTGAATTGGACAATGGTCAAAGTAATCTCCCAGCAGAGCACAGAATGATTGGGGTTTGGTCCCAGTACTCATTACATTGTGGTTCCAGTCGAACTTACATATGGCGATACCAAAATATGTCGATCGTTCTACACTCTGATAAAAAATCTGTCACCTACTACAACAATAATGCACTGCCGTCAAAATGTTGTGAATATTCTTATTCTTATACTCTTTTACATTATTTACATCTAGGCGCCTCACGCTAGGGCTGGTACTACGGTGGCGCTACGAGTGTGAGAAAGTGGCAGAGCAAAGCCTGATTGTAGAGCCCACAGGGGAAACCTTATTCTTAGTAAAGTTATCATCGTTGTGATTTCAATCATATTTTATTTAGCATATAACGCCAAATACTGATCTTATGTTTCTCTTGTTGCAGGTTTGATCAAATCGTGAACAGAGTGCGATACTTTGATCCTTTGGGTGCATCCCTGCTTCCAATACGGTAGGACCGGGGTTCGATTCTAGTTACATACAGAAGTTGTTTTAACTTTCATAGACTTGAACCCATCAATTTCGTCTTGTTTATATATATTTTGTAAACTTCTAAAAACTGTCCGTTGTTTTTACTTCTTAACACTCAATGAAAACTAAAGAACATTAGAAAATGTGTTTGTGAACATCATTGTGTACGACTGGAAGAATTTCGAAATCTCTATGAAATAAGCATAAGAATTCTATGATTCGATCCGAAAATGTGCGTTTGTACTTTTCAAATTATACGTCCATTTTCCATCGTTTCAGATCAAACCTATTGTGCATACTCAAAAATGTGATGTTTTTCAAAGGTGTACCCATGTGGACATACCATTTTTTTTAGTCCAAAAATTGCAATCTTTTCGTAAGGCGCCTAAAGCCCCCTACCCAAGCTCAGTGTTGCATGTCATGCGAGGCTTGCTCAAACCATTGTTGTTGTTGTTGTTGTTGTTGTTGTTGTTGTTGTGGCTGTGTTTTGTGATTTTCGCATGCCAAAATGGTGGCTTGGAAGAAATTAGACCAGGGCCTATGCTTGAAAATCTGACCTCATGCACCAGCAAAATGGACAGTAAGTTGGTACGAGTGTGGCAAGAGGGCAAGATAACTGTGCAAGCTCGATCGTTAGTAACCAATCGCAAAGCTTTATTTTGGGCTCATGATAACCAAGGGGCAAGGATTAAGCTGTGTTGTGGTTTGTGAAGTAGAAACATAACCTCACTGTTTACATCATTGTTTGTTTGTGCAAGCACAACTCAAGATAACACAGTGTTGCATGTGCAAGCAACATTGACATGCAGAACTGAGCGTGGGTGGGGCCATTACGCTAGGGCTGGTACTACGGTGGCGCTACGAGTGTGAGAAAGTGGCAGTGCAGAACTGAGTGAGGGTGGGGCCATCACGCTAGGGCTGGTTGAGAATGTGGCAGTGCAAAACCCAATTGATTTGAGCGTAGAATTTGAACACACATTACAAAAACTTGTAGAAATACAGCCAAACCTTACACACTCAAAAGGAATGAGATCTAAAAAAAGGTCAAGCTCATCTACCCTTCCACATTTGCGCATTCTTAATTCATAAACGTACAGTGTCCCATAACAGCATCCTCGAAAAGCTTGGCAAAATAGAATTTGCGATTATTAATTTAAACGTCATAATTCATCCAAGTTCTTTTTTCTAATCAATTTAAAACGAAATAACATGCAAATTTTATTTTGCCAAGCTTTTCAAGGATGCTGTTATGGGACACTGTACGTTTATGAATTAAGAATGCGCAAATGTGGAAGGGTAGATGAGCTTGGCCCTTTTTTTAGATCTCATTTCTTTTGAGTGTGTAAGGTTTGGCTGTATTTCTACAAGTTTTTTGGTATGTGTGTGATCTCATTACTTTTTCAAGTTCTATTGTAAAATTATTTGTTAAAATATAATAATTTTATCAAAGTTGATTTAATTTCTATGGTATTAGCAAAGGATGTAAAATATCTAGACCCGGATTCATGTACAAACTGGGTATAGGTGGTATAACCATGGTATAACGACAGTATAAGTACTGGTTAAGTCTAGGCAACTCACATCCAATTAAAACTTTCCCATGCTACAACAAGCGCACAACTAATGTTATTTTATACCTTTCACTGCATCCACAGCCATGTAAATCAAATGATTATCAAAAGAACATCGAAAAGTTGCAGTTTTTTTTTTTTTTTTTATATAGTGACAGGAGTTTTGCGTGAGATCATTGCAAGAAAAGAATAGGTGTATTATTTCCGTACATTTTTGTATAGCCTAGGTGGACAATCATACTATTGTTTATCTGCATTAGGCTTCTAGTAATCAAAACTAGTTATTTGTGCGGGAAGTGTGTCAGAACAAGGTTGTGCTGGCCTAGGGTTGGCTAGGCTTGTCAAACATGTAATGTAAGTATTAATTTTATCTAGTCCTATAGCCTAATTGAACTTTAGACCTACACTGTTGTATTATAAATAATTTTCTGCATCTGGGCCTAGGCCAGGGACGGTTTCTGATTTGTTTTATGAGAGTATAATGACAACTTTTCTCGTTTCACACATAGAAGCAAAATTTAAAATGTCCGCTATTTGTTTACGTATCGCACTTTCCCGTCTAAATCTGCTTGTACCGTCAACAAGTGTCAAGTAACTATAGTAACTTGTTGATTGTATGCCCAGTGTATAAGGCTTATTTTAAAACCTTTATTTGGAAGCCTTTCAGCAAACTTTTTCAACTTTTTCTTTCAAAAGAGACTATATTACTATAACCTTAATGTCCATGTAAAATATGAACATTGTAGCCCCACCCGTCTGGACAAAATCGCGGGCCGATTGAAACTGACGAATTAGATGTAGTAGCAGTAGCAGTAGCAGTCTAACATCCTTAAAGTGATTTTGAGCATGTTTCAAGCCATTTTTTCACCAAGAAGGAATGGTCGTACCCCAACAAATTTGGCATGTGTTGTCAGGTACCTAAATCCCCTTGATTGTGATGGTTTTCAAGTTCACATCACGTTTCATGACGGCTGGGTAACACCTCGAAATCACCCCAACTCTGCTTGCTGTATAAGGTGCTTGAGTGTGTAGCGCGCCACGGCTTGTGCTTAATAAACAGTCCCCATATTTTATCCAGACACTACTTATTAATATTCAGATTTGAATTTGGTCTTGGTGCCGGGTTGGATGAATACTATCTATTTTCAAAATAATGTACCTTCCCTCACATATTTTCTTTAATGACGTTTGATTCAAATATAAACGTGTTTATTTGCAGCGTGGCATACGAATAAGACCAAAAGATAGCGATGGTCTTGGCAGTAGGCCTATAAATAAAAGCCTATTAAATTTTTGAAAAATACATTTATAAAGAATTTTAATTTAACGTAATTAGATCTGTGCTTTCTTTAGGTCGAACAAGAAAGGCAATAATTTTAAACAAAACTTGTCTCTCAATTTTTTTTAAATTCACTATAAGCCAATTAACCAGTTCTTGTATTTCTGTTGTAAGTTTGTTACTGTACTTCAAGTCGCTATTAAGCTCTCTGCTCTAGGATGGGGGTTAAGCCACTTTGGGTGAGACAGCGACACTTATTGTAACCAGAGTCGATAAAGAAGTTTCCCCGTTGGGGGGGGTCCCCTTACTCCCAAGTCAAAACGGAATCTAACGCTCTGCGCGCTGAGGGCGGCTTAAATGTGAAACTAATAAAAGCACTGCACGCTAAATACGGTCAGTAGATTATCGATGTGCAGTGGCGCTGAAATCAACAAAAAACAGACGAAACGTCAAACTTTTATTTATTTCAATCATATTAGCCCTGGGCCCTAGTCTTTTAAAACGATTTACTTTTAAATTATTATTGTACTATAAAGTGTTGCGCAGGCGTCACTGACATTTTCGTGCCAAATAATTTGAGACATGTCTTGTTCAAGCCTAACGGACGTAACTGTAAGTGTAGCCTAGGCCCAAGGCCACAATACAGTTTTTCAGACGTAAGTACGCCCTTGGCATTCAAATCGAAATCTTGAACAATACATATTGTCGGCCTAGGTCCTAAGCTTAGGTCTACTCCATCAGAAATATCCTCATCAATAAAGAAAGTTTGCTCTACTCCAAAACATTCGCCAACATTCGATCGTATTTAATATTTTGACGTTTCCGCCATTTGTCGTCATCGACTGTTAACTACTAGTAGAAAAGAGACGTAGTTTTATTGAAGTAGTTCCATCAATCGTCACACAGATGTCGCGCGGAACGTTAGATTCCAAACGCCAAAAACCGACTTTTTATTTAACCCAGGGCGGTATAGGGAGTTGGAGGACCTCCCCAACGGGGAAACTTCTTTATCGACTCTGGTTTCGTTGTATTGGGTATTTGGTCAACGCGTCAACGTTGAACAATTAAAACTAGACGAAAGCTTCACCTCATGGCAATGCATAGTCAACAGTGATATTAAGAGCATGAACATCGTATGTATACACACGACGGCCTATACCAATTTCAATTTTTCAATTTTCAATTTTTTATTAGGACAAATTGTACATTTTATGTAACAACAACACAATTTTTAGTGTATGTGTCCTTTAGCTAAATAAAAAAAAATGTTACAAATACTAATATAATGAGAAATTGTCATAATATGTTATACATTGTAACTAATAATAATTATTGAAAAGTAATAAAATAAGGTTCATTTCATTATATTATTATAGTTAATCAATAATATCAAGTGATAACAGGAATTTCTGGGAGTGTATCATTTAAGTAATCAATAAGATAATAGTAGGCTTTTAGAATTAAAATTTGTTTGAGTTCATGTTTGAAACGGTCATAGCTTGAAATGTTTTTAATGGATTCTGGAAGATGGTTATAAAGAGATTTATGTAAGTAGTCTGAGTTTACTTGTCCAAGTTTTGTGTGATATGAGTTTAGCTGTAGGTGATTTTTTTTACGTGTGTCATGATCATGGACATTTGCATTTACTGAGTAGGTGTATACACACTTTTTTTTATTTATTTATTATTTATTTTTTACATTTTTTTTAATTACTAATATTGATTTGAAAATGTATAAACATGAAATGGTAAGGATTTTTGTGGCGTATAAAAAAAGGTTTACAGTGTTCTGTGGGATCAAGGGAACAAATTGCTCTAATTGCTTTTTTTGTATAATAAAAACTTTATGAATGTGGGTCGATATACCCCAAAATTCAATTCCGTAGCTTATATATGACTCAAATAATGAATAGTAGCATATTTTGGCTGTGGGGATGTTACTTATCTGCTTGATGGTCCTTATAGCATAACAAGACGAATTAAGTTTTGGTATTAATGTATTGATATGATCGTGCCATGTTAGATGTTGGTCTATTGTTAAGCCTAGAAATACATTTGATGAAACTTGTGTTATATTTGAATTATCTGAAAAATTAGTTAGGTATGGTATTTTATTTAAAGATTTAATCTTCTGAATTGAGTGGAATTGGATATAGTTTGTTTTTTTTGGAGTTTAAAATAAGTTTGTTAGCTGTAATATGTATGAAATGTGCTATAATAACACCCCGGGACTTTTATATGGGAGCCGAGCTAGGCTTTACGTCGAAGACACCAAAACCAAAAGGCTATTGCCTTGAAGTGAACTGTCCTAGTGGTTCGGTATAAAGGGATATGTTTATGCAGTATATTAAAGGTCCAGACCTACTAGAGCTAGAGGCATAATAGCTACTAGTTATAACGCATTTAGACGTACCTTATTATGAGCTCAATATTTTCATCGTAGAAATGAAGACGGAAATTAATAGAAACAAACCATCAATCAAAACAATGTCAACACCAGAGAGCAGCCATGACAGGAATACGTACGTAGTGTGCCACACACTCGAAGACACAAAGAGCTCCAGAAGAAAGATATCCCATAGTGATGAGTTGATGGTGTTGTCCTTTTTGTCCTCTTTTGTGGTTATAAATAAATTGCGCAAATATATCACTTCGATTAGGTGACCAGACGTACCGGTTTGACCGGTACAATACTGTTTTCAGAACACTTGTAGGCCTACTGGTGTCCCGAGAGACTCATTAAAATAACGTATTTGTACCGGTTTGCAATTTAGGGAGAAATTGTCCTGGTATTTTCTTAACAATACACTTCCCAGAAGATAATTCATTTTCTCTAGGGGTGTGCGAGTATTATTAATGATTTTGGTGGAGGTGCCGGGTCGCGCACGTGTGTGAAATCGTAAAAATCGTTACCGGTAGGCATATATATTTTTGACGCTAACTTACCAATGCTGATTACTTAGCCATAATAGTAATACCTGTGTCTTTTTGATACAAATTTATATTCATTTTTGGAAAATTAAGAACTTTTTCCCGGGGGGGACAAATAAAAAAATTTCACTTTTTGTGGTTTTTTTTTTTAAAAATTTTCATGTTAAAATCACTTAGGCCTCCCGAATTTTCATAGCCCTAAACATTTGTGCTTGACATTAAAAAAGATTTTAAGAGAGGGTTTTTTTTTTTTAAATCAAATTTTTAGAGTTACTCTGTCTTCACGTTTTTTAGCCTAAAATTTTTTACTAACATCAATAAAAACAATTTTTTTTGCCCTATTGTAAATAGTGAAAATAGTCAAGAGGCTAAGACCCTATATAGAGGGAAATTTTTAAAAAAAATACGAAGTGCTTTGTTTTGGGCTCACTCGAACTCTAAAAACAGGACTCGCCCCACCAAAAATTTTTCCCCCTCTTATTTGCATTTAAATTTTTTAAGATAAAGGAAAAAAAAAATGTATCCTTAACTACGTTCATAATTACCTAGGAAAAAAATTTAAAAACCCCCCGCGTTGATGGATAGCTTTTTGGGAAATTTTTTTGTTTTTCGTAGGACCCCCTTTTCCCTTTGAAGTGCTTTTTGAATGCCTTGTAGGGATTGTTTTCAAAATTTCATTGTTTTCTTGTTAATTGTTTATTATAAACCTAAAAAAAAACATATTAAAACCTTTATTCTATGGATTCTGGCTAACGTTTTTAAAATTTTTTTCAAAAAAGCAAAAACATTTAAACCCTTACCCCTTTAAAGTCCCTTGAAATATAACGTTGTAACCCCCCCCGTTTGGTCGAATCCCGGCCCCAAAAGTTACGAAAAATCGCACAAAAAAAAAGGGAAAAAAAACGTAAATGTACGATAAATTTTATTTAGAAAAATTTCTTTGATTTGGGGACCCAAAAAAAGTAGGGAAAATCCTTTAAATTTAGAGATTTTCGAAGGTCCCCTTTAAATTTTCATAAGATCGCATATGCCGGGTTTTCCTGGTAGAGAAAAAGGGAAAAAACCAAGGGCCAAAAAAACCCCCCGGCATAAATTTTTTGGGGGGTCGGGGAAATTGAAAATCTTCGCTTCGCTCAAACCAAAATATTATTTCGATGTACAGACAAAAACTTTTTAAAAAATTTAAACCCTATACTAAGGAAAACTTGCAACCCCCCCCCCCTTTTTTTAAATCGCGTTGATGATGCAAACGTTTTTTAAATTTTAAAAATGTTTAAAATTAAATTTTAAAAAAAATAAAAACATATAAAAAAACGGCCCATACAAAGCAATCATTTGGGGCGTTGGGTCTTTGATTGTTTTTTTTAACAAGGCTGTGAGTAAGGGTTTTCAATTCCTGTGAAGTTTTCATACAATGGCTGTGAGAAAGAAACTAAAATTTTATTTTCGTGCTATTTTGGGGGTTCCCGGGCCAAACGGGGGGCTACAAAAGTTTATAAATTTTACAGGGGCATTAAGGGGAAGGGTAAAAAGTATTGGGGCTTTTGAAAAAAAAAAGTTTAAAAAAAATTAGCCAGAATCCCATTGAAAAAAAGGTTTAAAAATTTTTTAACACCTCAAAAAAAAATCAAATTTGAACCTTTATTTCCATAGATTCTGGCTAACTTTTTTTAAAATTTTTTTTTCAAACGTCAAAACATCACCAAAACCTTTTAAAGTGATGTTAAATAATGAACGGTTTGTAAGGCCCCCCCCCGTTTGGTAGAATCGGGGCCCCAAAAGCACGAAAATATCGCACAAAAAAACGAAAAAAAAACTAAAAAATACGATATTCATGGAAATATCTCTTCGATTGTACCCAAAAAAGTAGCAAAATCTAAGTTCCGGATTTCAAAGGCCTGTCAAAAATTTTTATCAAGTCGCATTGCCGTTTTGCCCGGTAAGAGCCCCAAAAAACAGGAAAAAAAAAAAAAAAAAAAAAAAAACACCCGGCTAAAATTTTTTGGGGGGGGGCCCGGGGAAATTTAAGTTTTTCGCTTCCCCCTACAACAAATTAAATGCTTTTCAAAAAATTTTCTTCTTCTTATTTTATTAGGCCCTTTATTGTATGATTCCCCTCATCCCCTACATAATTTTTTGTATCGGGTGAATGTTTGTAATTTTGGGTTTTTTTTTCTATCTTTTAGAAAAGAAATTTTTGAGCACTAAAATGTACACATAAAAACCCTTTTAAAAAATATTTTTATTTTCAAAAAAGCTTTTTCTGGTCAGTTGAAAGCAAATCTCTGTATGCCTCTGGCGGCTGAGGGGGTTTGCCCCAACCCCGAAAAAATGGGGCCGTGAGGTAACAATTTATTTCTTTCCTTTAGTAATTTTTACGGTTTGGGAACTTTTAAAATATGGTCACCCCTTTCACTTGGAACATTTTCGAAAATTTTTTCGTTTGGATCTTTAAAAATTAAAATATCCGGGGGAAAAAAAATTCAATGGGCAGAATAAAGCAAAGATGCTTTTACTTTCCCCGCTATCACTTTTTTAAATTTTTTTTGACCCCAAAATGGGTGGTACGGGGATATTCCCCCCTGACCCCAAAAATTTAAATACACCTAGAAAACGCCTTAAAATCCGCCCGTTATGGATGAGCTTTTTAAATGTTTTAGGGTTTTCGTGGGATATCTTTTCTTTTGCAAGTGGGTTTGTTTTGCTGCCTACGCATTGTAGGTGGAAAGTTTTTCAAGTTTTTTTGGTTTTTTGTCAAATTTTGGTATTATTTACCGTAAACAAAAATTGTATTAAAAGCTTTATTTTTATGGGATTCTGGCTAAAAATTTTTTCCCCCTTTTTCCCTTTTAAAAAAGGGATACATAACCCCTAAAACCTTTTAAAGGCCAAGTATAATATGAAAATTTTTTAAACCCCACCCGTTTTTGGGCAGGGAATTTTGGGCCCAAAAAAGGCCCCGAAAATATCGCACAAAAAGTCAAAAAAACCGTATTTAAAAAACCCTTTTTTTTTTCTCCATTCTGGGGTTTAAATTTTTTCAATTTTTTTTTCAGAAAGCCCAAAACATCCCCATTATAAAGTCCCTGTGAAAAATGAACGTTGTTGCCCCCCCCGTTGGTCAGAAATTTGGGCCCGAAAAGGGACGAAAAAAATCGCACAAAAATCCCAAAAAAAAAGTAAAAAGTACGATATTCATGGGAAAAAATTTCTTCGATTGTACCCAAAAACGTGGCAAGTCAAGTTCAGAGAAAACAAAGGGCCCCTAAAAATTTTTCATCAAGATCGCTATACCGTTTTCCCGGTTTTAGCGTGCGAAACAAACAGACAGAAAAAATTTTTTTTAAAAAACCAAAAAAACTCGAGCTATTTTTCTTGGGGGAACGTAGGGCCCAAGTGAAAAAAAAAAAAAAAAAAACAGGGAAAATCAAATTTTAAGTTTCGCTTCGCTATCCCAAAAGTACATTTTTTTTTTTGTTATTAACCCTAACAAAAAAACTTTTTTTAAAAAATTTTCCCAACAACCCGATTCGTTATAAGGAATAAACGTTTCCCAAACCCCCACGAGGCCTTTACATGGACAAGATATTTTACACCGTTGTTGAAAAAAAACCTTTTCCTTTTTTAAAAGGGGACGAAAAAAATTGGTAAAAAATTTAAACAAAAAAATGTTTCGAGGTTACCCCTGGCAATATACGCACATCAAACGGATCAGCCCCTTTTGGTTTTTTAAAAGGGGGGAGATTCTCAGGGTTCCGCTCTCAGCCTAAATAAAATAGAACACAAAACAAACCTTTTTTTGTGTCCCCAGGCAGTCGCCCGGTTTTTCCTGCGTCATCAACCCGATCCCATAGAAATTTTAATAAATTTTAAATTTGGACGACGTTTTTAAATTTTTCCAAAAACCTTATAACTTAGTTTTTTTCAAGAAAACCAAAAAGGGAAAAACTAAAGGACCCCCGTTCAAGATTCGAAATACTCCGGGTTTGGGGCCGATTCCCCGTAAATGTGGTAAAACTTACTAGCAAACCCGCCTTTCAGGGTCAGGATTGGTGAACATAAAAATAAGGTTGACAAGAAACTTGTTTCGGTTTCGTTTTTAGCCCCGAGTTTTCGCGGTCTCCCCCCAGTTTCTCACTGATTCTAATCCACACCGCTAGAAAGCGCGACGCTTCTCTCCAGTAATCTCTTCACCTTACAGTGAACTGCATTACCGATACACCGAGTTTCATCCAACCCCGCTAGATAGCGCCACCGCGTCTCATTCGCAGTCGCGGGTACTTCAAGTGTGTAATTCCGAAACGTCAAAACCAATGTGGCACTAGCAATGAATTTTTCGCATGTGGTAGTCAATAAGTGATCTAATGATTTAGTCAATGGGGCAAGGGCATGTGGTCTGCTACTGCTACTGAGGCGCATTCTGTCAGTCACAGACCAGTGAGTCAGAACACCGCTCGCTAGAAGGTCGGGTCGGTCGGGTGCTAACGTCATATTATTATCAATAAGACAAAAGAGCTAAGCGGTTTGCGTGTTTGAAATTGCCGCTCGTGAGTGTTTATTTTTTTCAATTTGGTGGAGTGAGATTTTGACACGGAATTTTGGGACGAGTGCGCAATTTGTGATAATTATTGGTAAGTGCCATTCAAAATTAGAGTAACTTACGTAATTTTTTAAAAAAATATGTACTTACTATTAAATTTTAAATAGAATTAAGCTTAATTATTATGAATATCATCAATTTGAATGTATTATTTAAAAAAAAGGTCAGGTGAAAAGAAATTAGTTTTGTCAGAAAGAAAAGTGAAACAATTTATTCAATAATCATTTTTAGCAAAAATGCGTTATGTTATTACACTTTCGTTTTGGAAGATTGGATTTTAAAATTTGGTAAAAAAAAATTGCACTAAATTACTGAATTAACATATTATTGATATTAATATTGACTAATGACTAATGACTAATGGGGTTGTGACCAAACCAATAAAATAGATTTGCTTTCAAATATTAACAAAGTTTACAAAATAGATAGTACGCGTATTGTTTAAATAAATAAATATCAGTACCCAGTAACATCTCAAACATATGCATTTTACTCACTCCTGAGCCCATGCTACCAGTGTCGACAGTGTTGACTGATTCAGGAAGGCCCGGCCCGGGTTCGAATCCCGTCGTCACCGGCAATCCTATTCTTACTGCGGATTTACCCGAGGTTTTCCTCTTTCGTTGGAAGGGATCGTTGTATAAAGGGATTAAGTCCTTTTAAACAGCCCTCGGACATCCCTTCACAATTATCCTATCCGCAACATACCTAGTTCACCTGGACATGGGCTTACATATTGCACCCTATTACAGGTTTAATTCAACGAAGTATTTCAACGAAGTTTAAATATGGATTTCGTGTGGTAATCTTGAAGCCGGGTCTGTGTCGAATATATTATAAGCGCATTATTCAGTTGCGATGCTCCAGTGCCGCTACGATGGGCAATGGGTGCATTATTGTATATTGTATAAGTTATACATTTCAAGCGTCATTTTATACCGTTCTTGTTGCATCTATTTTAGGCCAACCTTCAAAAACTTGTGTATTAATTTTTTTGATATCTTTATTTTGAAATTATGTCATCAAGGTTGAATTAATATCAATCAAATAATGTTTATAAACAAACTATAGATATTAAAGTAAAATTGGACAGGAAAACCTCAGTTTTAAGTGAACAAATAGCGTTTTGTAGCATCTATTCACAAAACACTATTTTCACGTACCTACATTATCTTATAGCTATGGTTAATCGAGAAGCGACAACAGTGTTCTATAGGCTAAGTGCATGCGCGCAGTCTAATCATGGCAACTCCAGGTAGTCAAACTAACATAAACACCGAAGCAACTCACCATATAAAGCGAATGCTTCGGAAAATGCTTCAGCACAAGATTACTGGTGTCTGGAATTGAACCGTAGACCCCCAGAATTAAGTATCGCAAACAAACGTGAACCACATACATATCATGTATTATGGGGGGGGTATGAGAAAACAATGGCACCTAGCAAATAGCTGTTCGCTCGGCCAAGATGCATCCGACATATATGAAACTTTGCAAAGTTGTCAATAAAGCACACATTGACGGCCCTGCGATCATAGATTTTCAAAAATTTTGTCTTTATCAGCCAGAAAAAAATCACGAATATAGTCAATTTTGGAGTTTTAAACAAAATCAAAATTCGTGGTAACTAATTTATTTTTTATAAATTATTTTTTAAAACAAAAATTTTAAAATGTGTTTACTGGCAGAGCCCTATAGTTCTACATCGTGATTTTATGTTCAAAATTTCAGACACCTGTGGTGTCAAGTAGGCCGGCGAAGCAAACAACAATTTGCCTAAAAACGCAAAGTCCTTCGACTCTATATTACGCTTGTACGTGTGGTTTGGGGTCACCGTGACTCAACTATCTTATCAGCCCATCATAAATATTATTTCACTTGATGCACGATGGTAGTTTAAAACGTGCCCTAAACAAATTCAAACAAACTGAAAATCTTGCAGAGTGTTAGTCCCAATACACATTAAATTTTCTGTCCTCCGTCTGTGCTGTTGACACTTTACATAAAAACCGAACATGACACGTTGTTTTTTTGTGTGACGTCAGGGAATGTTTCGGGCAGAGGCAGGCGGGGAATCCCCTCCTAACT
>JAMZAV010006519.1:0-37747 GCA_024449915.1 Sweltsa coloradensis
TGTAAATACTTTTGACAAGGTATTACGTCCTAAGCGCTGAGGGAGAGAAATAGCGTGATAAAATGTATGTCATGCCGCGGAACTGGTTAAAAATGTACATGGTAGATGATTGACATTGTCCACCCTCCACTAATTACAACACTTATTTAGCACTGGTGAAGGTGAAAATAGGTTTGTTCGTTTGTACACACTTTTGTGAAATGAGCAATTTTGGTCCGTTCATTTGTTTCAGTGTTCTCATAACACTAGCCTAGAAGCCAGTGTAAAGTGTAGACATGACTTCTTGAGTGTTAACACTAGGTCGGCAAACGAACAAACCTAATGAAAATATTCCATAGAAGGGGACAATTTGTAGCTATTTCCCAAACTTAAATATACAACGAGAAGACAATAATTATTTGTAATGTGAAAAATTTTGTCTGCACATCTGAACTAAATAAATTATAACCTACTTCAGTTAGTTTCAAATTTTGGGATGAAAATTAGATGTCAAAAAGTGGGTGGGGGGGGGGGGATGTGTAATTTGCTGGATCTGACGATCAAGCTATTTTCAGATGGACATTTAACAATCTAAAAAAAGTTGGTCAAGCTCATCCAATAATCTTAAATCAATAAAGATTTTAATTTGCTAAAATAATTGAGTATCTTCGCGTACCTTTCATGTAGGTTTCGTTGTAGAAGTTAGGCATCTCCCATCCGTCCTCCTCGTCATCGTAGTAATGTGCGTAGGTCGAATGGTGAGAGGGCGCGATGCTCTCCGCGTACGGCGTGGGCGCACCATAGTAGAAGTTCACCTGGAAGCAGAGGTTGCCGTTAGCGAGAACGCAGACGGTTGGGGAGCAGGCGCCTCGCAGGATTGAATAAACAAGACATGTAATGGTGAAGTACTCAAGAAGCGTATATGTAGTTGTGAAAATGGGATAGGATGGGAAACACAATGTGAAATTTTGATTGAAAAATCAGGAGTGAGTGTGTAGTATAGGCCCTACGTAATGGGGAAGGTTGCGAGTATAAACTTATTTTTACCTGCGACCCATTGGCGTCCTGGGCAGCCTGCAGAATCTTTGCGGGCTCTTTTCTCCTCGACGCGCGCACACAGATCATCCAGACGAGAAGTACGATGATGATGATGAAGACCACAGCGCCGGCGATACCGCCCGCGATGTAGGCGAACTCAGACTTGTCCTCGCAGTGTTTGCCGGTGAAGGATCCGACGCAACGACACACGGTCTGGCCGCGCAAGTCCTTCACGCAACTAACCTCGTTCTCGCAGAAGCCAAGGCACACGTCTGGAATCATACACACGTGCGTTACACTTCTCCTCACAAAGAATAGCAAAACTGACACTTAATAATGGCTGATGGCACAGTCAACCACGTTACAAAGAATTTCAACAATTTAAATATACAAAGTTCTTTTAGTTTTTGTCTGTTTATATGGAATGAATGTCTGCCTACAGTTATACTTAACATTTATGATGTTACTATCCTCATTTGTTGATTAATTACAGCTATAGTTTATTGGGAATCATACAATATGATTGATAAGAGTTACGCATGTGTTTGGGTGTTCAGATACAATGACCTGTATTGACCCTATGATTACAAACTTAAAGCGTAAACTTAAAACACACATGACAATAACAATTTCCAGAACTTGACAACTTTTGCATACAAATATTAAGAGGAAATTATTTTGATAGAGGGTGTTTAAATTGTGTTTCACTGCTGTATTTTTGTTTGTCTAAGAATTCATAAATCCTAGACCATTTTTTTTATAAAATAGCAAAAAACTGGATCAAAAAAATTATTAAAGAAAGCAAACTGAAAGATAATTTGGATTAACAAACGTCAATTTTTTTGTAATCTCCTTCCTAGTTTTTACGTTGGATGTAACTAGCCAGCAATATGCATTACTTGTGCCCTACCACATACCTGAGCAGACCCTTCCGGATCCGTTGTATCCCGATTTACACTCGCACTTGAACTCTGAGGTGGCCGGTACGAGGAGACAGTAAGCGTTGGGGTCGCAGTGCATCTCCTGGCCGTCCATCTCGCACGGGTTGCCGCAGTCGGAGGGGCTCGTCTAGAACAGGGTAGTGGTCGGTACAGGGGGGATCCGCTATGTATGATAGTATGCATGGTTCTTTTCAGTGCCAGTAGTCCATACTCAATGTGTACACATGCATAAATTCAAATTGTGTATGCAACACCAATTTAATTGAGATCTTGGCCATTTGATAATAAAGACTAATTTTACTATTTATTAATTAATAACCTAATCACTAAGCAGACATAAGGTTTACAGCTTCTAGAACCAAGCTCGAAAACAATACTGGTATTTCATTTTCACAACAAAGAAGTTACAACTGAATGTAGGTCTGCTCCTGTACAAACTATACAAGAGCGGTACATTTTCAGAAAAGCATATATGTTTAATAGACAACTCTTTGTAGATCAATTTTCCTCCAGAGAAATAATACATTTTTTATATTTAATAAAAAAAAAATGGAAATCAATAATTACACCTATGTTTTGCGATCAATGAAATTGAGAAATACATTTAGTTTAGTCCGTTCAAGATGGTGAAAATCTGTGAATGCCTTAAATATTTTACTTCTAGTACGCAGGTGATCACACTACTCACCGAGGCCGTGTTGCGAGTGCTGGTGTTGGGCGGGCAAGTGAGACAGGTCGTCTGCTGAGAGTCGGGCTGGTACGTGCCCTTCTTGCACGCCACGCAGCTGTTGAGCGTTCCGTTGAGGAAGGTGCCGGGCGGGCAGACGGGCAGGGAACACTCCTCCACCGAGGCTGCTCCCAGCTTGGGGGTGGTGCGACCGCTGGGGCAGGGCTGGCAGGCCGCCTGCAGACCGGCGGTGCGATACGAGCCTCGTGGGCAGGCCTCGCACCGGCCTTCTAGCGCCAGCTGCATGCCAGAGTCACACTCGTCGCGACATTCCTAGAACAGGACAGGAGAGTTAGGACAAACGGCACACGCCTTGATGTCTGCAGTACCTTAAGATTCTTTATAACTATAAATGCATAAATTTCACACATTACAGTGACTGGTTTTGAGTATATCTTACAAACTTGGAATGTTTTATTTTATGCATGTCTGATCCTTTCCACAAATTTTGCTAACTTTTGCTAAATTCTAATAATTTGGAGTAAAATGGACAAATATAAAAAATATATATATCAACATATTATTCTTATTAAGCTTATTATCATAGCCTACATTTCTGTTCATAAATTTTAACAAGTTTTGCAGTTAGTTTTCAGTGGTTCAAAAGCCATGAGATTAAACTTGCCTACTACTAATAGACTTATGTGCTACTGACCTCGTTAGAGACGGCCTCGGTAGTTCGCGTGGTCTTGCCCAGGCCGCACAGTTCGCAACGGAAGCTTCCCTCGCTCGGCTGGAAGAAGCCGTGGCCGCAGCTTCGGCACAGACCAGACACGTCATCGTAGAACTTGCCGGCCGGGCAGCGCTCTATGTGAGGTTAGACATCGGTTGTTACAGACAGGTTGGGTACAACTACACTACACTGCAGCCAAGCACACACACATAATCAAGTTGAAGGGGCTGAAAAAACTACAATTAAAAGTAAATAAACTGATTCCACTCTTGATGGGGATCATCTTGTATAAAAGATAGTTTAGCCATTTCACTCGTCGATTGCGTCGGGCCTGCAGGGTTGGCTTGGTCGCTTTGATTTAAAGTCCCCACTGAAAATCAGTTATATAACTGAGTGGATTAGACTCTAAATAAAATTTAGTTATTTATTTATTAAGCTATTCGACCGTGTTTTCCTATTTTCCAAAATATGCTATCAAGTCAAAATATAGTGAATGGCTTTGAAACCTGACTCTTTTAGAAAATCAAAACTTTTTTTTTTTAATTTTCTGATTCGGTACATGGGCAATATACCTTAAAATAATTTCAAACTTCAATTCGCCAGGGCACACCTTCAGCGTAGGGTGTTGTGTTTTTGTAACATTAATTTTTAACTGGTTTTCTAGAGGCTGACTGAAAGAAAAAGTTTTTTTAACAATTGTCTTTCCTGCAAACTTTTTCGTTTGTCGGTTTTTGAAGTGGCGATATGGCCGTGTACCGGATCAGAAAAATTCGAAAAAAATAGTTTTGATTTTCTAAAAGAGCCAGGTTTTAAGTCATTCACTATATTTTTGACTTAGTAGCATATTTTGGAAAATAGAAAAACGCGGTCAAATAGCCTTAAGTGAAATTGACTCATAAAACACAAAACTGTGACTTTTTAAATAGTGTAAGCCTACATAGATACCGTGACCAAAGGTAGGTAAATTTAATGTTAATAAATATCAATGTCCAGTATGCATTATGGTAGAAAAAAAATTAATAAAAATAGCCTACAGGTACACAACAATAATCACTACATGTTAGGAAAGCAATCCCCGAGGTATAGGACAACAGCCACCCAGAATGTTGCTGGCATCAAGTGCGCCACTCACCCTTGCAATCAGCGGCACTACGAGCGCCCGGAGCGATGGTGACTCCCGGTCTCCCGGAGATGACGGGACAAGGGGAACACTCCAGCTGTCCGGACTGACTCTGGTAGCTGCCCAGGGGACAGGGGACGCACGTTCGACTCTCGGTGGAGAAGAAGGTTCCGACAGCACAAGCCACTGAGCACAATAAAACAAAGCACAGGTAAGTTTCACGTCACTCGTATAGAACAATCAAGACACGGTAGTAATAAAGTTGATTCTATTATTTAAGACAACACACAGAATATATAACACACAACCAGTGAACTCTCCAACTCTCTAGCCATTTAGTCTACAACTGTAAAATTCAACTAAGATAATAATGAATAGGTATTTAATTTCTGAGCTTGACTAATACAATTACAGTTATACCAAATCACCTGATGAGATTTGTCAGGCTTTAGTCCTACTCATAAAAGAATAAAAAATAGATTTAGAATTATTTTCAAATTTAAAGTTCAGGAACTGTAAGTTAAACCTTTTTGGTCAGTTTATTTTTTAACTAACTTAGAAGGTAATGGAACGAAATTTTCAAAATTTCCCCGAAACAAAAATCCATTAAATAAAACCTGGGAGGTGTAGTTAAGTGTGTGGAAATGCCCATGCCGGGGCTACTCCAATACATGACCGAAAAGGGTTAAAACTTTTTTGTTTTTGCTCTAGCTAGCCTGCACAAATCGTAACAGATTCATCCTTGTGAATGTGCAGTAAACTCTTGGGAGAGCACTCAATGTTTGATGACCGATAATCTTGGCAATGTTGTTTATATAACCTCTCGTGAATATATAGCATCTCAATGCTGTCCGAGTACTTACCACAGTCTGGTGCCTGGACCACCTGTCCAGTGGGACAAGCGTAGTCGGATTGAAGCGTAAGCGAGGCTGGGTCGGGCTCAGTGTTGGGCAAGATGTCCGCCACGTTCAGTTGGTCCTCTTCCAGAATGAGGCGTTCCAGAAGTCGCTGGACGGTGGAACGCTCGTTCGAGTTCAGGTTGATCGCGGGGTCACTGCGGGAATCAAGACAAATGTTACTTGTTTGAAGGATGTCAGTAGACATATTGTACAGTGAGGTAAGGTCTTACGGAGATAGGGTTTATGTCCAGCCCAGGGAGCAAAATAGATCTGTATTATTTTGCATAGCAAATTTGCAGTCTTGGGGTCGCTACTTTTAAAAAGTAGCATGCTATCGCTAACGCTACATGCCACGAAAAAGTAGCTTCGCTACTTTTTTGCTACTTTTTTTCAGATGTAGCGACGCTACATTCGCGCTACACAAGAAATATAGCGCACTACTTTTCCGCTACATGTTCACGTTTAATCGGGGGGTGTCGAGATCTCACATTATCCCGTTTTTAAAGCCTTTTGACGTCGTGCCGCGAGGATTTTTAACTCCATTTATGTCAACTCGATCGTGATCTATCATCAAAAGCCCATAGTTTCGGTTTCCATTGTGATAGAAGGCGTTCTTTTAACTTTTAGGCTAGGCTAGGCCCTGTCTTTTAAGAATCTAGGCCTAATGATCAACATTCATATTGCATTTCTTATTTTCAACGTGTTTTTCGCGGAATCACTGAAGAAGAATGCGACAAACAAGGTTCGGAATAGGCCTACTGGTGCCGTACAATAGCGATACAGTCCGGAATGTCCCAAGGGAGGGGGGATATGACACTAATCACTTCATTTTAATATGCAATTCAGACGATTGGCGTAATTATTGAGCGGCTTATGCTCTAAAAGTCTAAATCAATAATTCGACTTCTAATTATCGTGGATACATCTTTGATTACGACCCTGAAATAGCACTCAAGATGCACCACGCAATCTAATAATCACTGCAATATTTTTGGTAAAGTCAGCTCGTAACACGATGTGACAGATTGGCGATCGCTCGCATCCTTCGGACGACGCAGAGAGAGAGAGCGAGAGAGAGAGGCTCGCTGGGAGAGAGCGAGGGAGATGGTGTGCAAGTGTGACGAGATTACGGGCCGGTCTACACGGCGAGCACATGACGTGGCGCGGCGGGCGTTACAAATTAGTTTGCAGTGCCGACTTTGACTTTACGTGGACTGGGACTGCTGGCGCCGGAACTTAAAAAGTAGCGCAAATATCACGCTAACGCTACAAAAATTGTAGCATGCTACCACTACAATATGCCTCCTTAATAAAATAGCGCGCTACTGGCTCCGCTACACATAAAAGTAGCATGCTACATGTACATGCTTCTCCCCAAGACTGCAAATTTGCAATTAAAAGCAAACAATGCATTACACTTTGCAATATTTCTATTGCAGTTTTTAAACTAGGAAATAATAGAATGAATAGTGTGCTTTTCAATGTAGTGAATGAATACATTTATACAAATTACATTCAACATTTTTAACAATTCCTAACAGATTGCCAAGTAGGAAAGTAGTTAAAATTAAGGTATAAAAACAAATAAAGCTAACATAACTTTTTTTGTAAATTTGCAATGTATTATTATATTTGTATTGCATAGCAAGCTGCAATGCAACACCGCTTTATTTTACTTTGATCCAACATGATATTTTATACTTGCAGTAGTGTGACTTTTAAGACTCCTATCATCCTATGAGTCAGGACTCAGTTTCAACTCACTTGACAGATGGGAAAGAGATGTCCACTCCGTACGTATCGCTGGCCTGTCTAGCCTGTCGGTTGGACCCATCCTCGGCCGACTCTATCTCGGGCGCTTGCCTCGACGGCCTAGATCGGTGGTCACACTTGACGTCGATGTTCAGGTCCTTGCATTCCCGTGAGCCTGAAACAATACCACCGTGGAAAACTTTGGAAACAAAAATAACTACCTGTAATATAAGAGAAAATGATTTACTCAATATTACTATTGCAAATGTTTGAACTCTAATTATACTTTTACCTATACCTATACTATACTTTTTATACTATACTTTTTTTTATACTTTTGTACTTATATGAAGTCTTTGGATGCTAATAAAAATTAAATGAATGAATGAAATATAGTCCACAGTCTACTAAATAGGAAAACAATCGGAAGATTTCCTTTTAATGTTAAAAAACAATTCCCTTGAATGTGGTTACAACTACAGTACTATAGACTGGGTAAATAGCCAGGACAGATAGTCAACTCAAAATCAGTTGAATGTATTGTGTAGATACTAGATATTTTATCAATTGGCTATTCAATTTTTAAAAAAAATGTGTGTACTATGTTCATTGCGTATAGGTATTTTACTACAAATTGCTACTTTTTTCACAGCTTTATTGAAAACAGCAAATTGTTAGAACTAGTTTGTCCAAACTTACTCTCCACTGGCCTGACTGGTCGAGGGCGTCAACAAGTTATTTCAAGCAATGGCTCACCTTCTACGGAGTAAGAGCAGAGGTTCCAGTCTCTGTTCAGCATGTTGATCGCCTGTCGTATCTTCTGTCGCAGCACCCCCTGACCGGCAGAGTTGCACAGCACGCTGGATGGGAAGGCCATCTTCAGCTTGAAGACGCGCTGGGCAGGCTTGGCGGTGGAGCAAGCGGGGTAGACCAGGGGGCGAGAGGGGAACGCGGTCGGACGCCAGAATCCCTGGGGAGGAACAGAGCAATCTTATTAGAGAGAGGGGAAACGTTTCTAAATTACACGAATAATAACATCGTTATAATATTTCCTTCTGTAATTGAGTAATCTAAGATGTGGTTCGTTAAGTCTTGTGGTTAGCGTCTCTGCTTCTAATGCAAAAGGTCCAGGGTTTGATTCCTGCTCTAGGCAGAAGTTTTTAAACTTTTGATTTGGACTTAAGTCCATCAGTTCTTGGGTTAGGAATTTGTTAACGGTGACTTTGGAGCCGTCCTAGCAACGAGGCACATAATAAATTCAAAGTTGTTTTTAATCGGCCTTGTTGATTCTGGCATTGATCCGCGAGTGTTCGCACTGTCTATACCACTGATTGCTAAATTTCCTATTTAAATATATTGATCTTTGGTTGGTTGGTTATCACTCATACCTCGATTGCGTCTGGCCCTACAGGGTTGGCTTGCTCGGCTTTTAATTTAATGTCCCCCGCTGAAAATCAGTTGGATCGACTCTAAATACAAATGTATTTATTTATTTTTTTAAAGACCATACAGAGATTATTTTTTAATGGAACGTGCCATAAACCAGTGTGGTATATTAGGGATGAGAAAATTTGTATAACTACAGTTAAAGAAAAAAAAAACTGATGTATTTGTAAAATAAAAATGAGAACAATTAATTTTAAAGAGCTTATCTAGATAAGTACGTGGTTGTTTAGTACAAAGTTAAAACCACCAAGGTCTTACCTCAGCTCCGCACGTGTAGAACCTTGGGACGGGTTGTGAGAAGCGTAGTCCATCATCGCAAGCAATCTCGCACACCTTGAACTGTCCGCCCGCTCCCCAGTCCTTGCAAGCCTGGGTTCCTCCAACGGGAGGTGCAAGAACAGGGCAGAACTCGGCTGAAAGATAACACGCACATTGTAACGTAGGTCTAGTTGCTGCACGGCCATCTTGTAAGACCTCACAAGTATCCACACCTCAAGTTGATTCGACTCAATCATCATTATCTGTTGCCATGTCCAACTTTGCGTTGGGTTGGCATCGACAATAAGCTTCTCCATTTTATTTTCTCCTGCCACCACTCTTCTCTTTCCAAAATAAACTAAATTTAACACCTCTCACCAACATTAATAAAATAAATTGAGCATATGACATAAGCTTTTATGTACAACAACATTTATATGATCAAAGTTTGCCTTAGCTGCCGTACATTCAAGTACAAAATGAGTATAAAACCTGTGTAAGCATGTGGTTTGAGTCAGTCATCAAACAAAGTTATACTAATAGTAGGATTGACTCACCAAGTACGTAGACCTTGAAAGCGCAGGTAGCAGTGTTGCCAGCTTGGTCGGTGGCCACGTACGCAACCATGTACTCTCCCCACAGCAGCGTCTGTCCGGAGCGATGTCCGTTGCTCTGGATCGTGACTGCGCCCTCCTTGTCTCGGAAGCGAGGCTCGTCCCAGGTAACGACAGCTGATCCGTTCCTCGCGACCACCCAGAGATCTCCCGGGCAGGAGTCGACTGCGGGCGGAGACTAGGGGCACAACACTTTGTTACGACAAGCAGATTGAGCAGGTAGCTAGTACAGTAACACGTACAAAACTACTATGCTGAACCTCGGTAGAGGAAGGTTGTGCGGCAGCTCTGCTCCGTATCTATAGTGTACAAGCGAGTGATATCGTTCTGATTACATAGTGACAGTGTATTTATATTTCATCTGTGAATGATAGTGATACAATAGCCTATACACTCGTGTGGATCGCAAAAAGCTTCTGCAATGCCGCCGAAAGAAAGAAAAAATACTCGAAGCAATAGTACCACGGAGGTGAGTGCAGAATTAATTCCTCCTAAGGGTCCCTTGACGATAATATTGCTCAAATCAACGAGAAGTTGTCAGAGATCGAGGGGGTTACCCGAGGAATCCCCTTACATTGCTATGTCAGAAGCGATTCGTTTAGTTTTAGTAACCCTTCAACAACTGACAAAAAACATTGGCGAACAGGCCAGCTCCAACAAAGAGCTTCTAGCGGAAAACAAGCTGCAAACTAGCAAGATCGAGTCCCTGGTCAGTGAAGTCAAGCAGTGCAAGATCGCAAACAAGGTCCTGAAGGAAGAAAACGAGTGTCTGGCATCACGCTGCAACGAGCTTGAAAAATATTCACGTAATTATAACATTGAGATTCAGGGTGTGCCTGTGGTAGATGGTGAAAACGTCTATAGTATAGTAACTGAAATTGCAAGCAAAGTTGGTTGTAATATAAGTGAGGAAGAGATTGATGTTTGTCATAGGCTAAAGGCTAATTCCAAGTCTAAAGATACACCCCAACCATTATAGCTAGATTTTTCTGCCGCAGGGTTAGGGAGGATTTGATTACGGGGAAGAGGAGCTAAAAAGACCTTGTGCGCAGGTGAGATTGGTTTCACCGAAAATAACGTGGAAAATAACTTGATATTTGTTAATGAGCATCTGTCTAAAATTAATAAAGAACTTTTCTGGTTAGCGCGTAAAGCCAAGGCGCAACTTAAGTACAAGTACGCGTGGGTTAAAGGAGGCAAAGTTTTCTTGCGCAAGGACGAACATTCGCCCGTCTTGGGTATTGCCAAGCCATCTGATATCCCATCGCAGTAGCCACATCTAGTTCGTAGTCACTACTCACTCGACTTCGCTTGCTCTCGCTGTCAAAACCAGTATGGATGACTGGCATGACGCGTTGATGCGAGATGATAACATAAACAATACTTGCAGTCATATTGCTGAAGTAAATGCGCTCTATGAGGGTCATAGTAAATTTAAAATAATGCACCAAAATATAAGAAGCATACGATTACACTTCAATGAATTCATTGTCATGTTAAGCGAGTTGAAATTTGAGCTTGATATTATCGTTTTAACTGAGACGCATCTCGTGCAAAATGAACCTTTTTAATATTCATGGATACTCTACATATATTTTTAATTCACGCCACTCAAGTTATGATGGAATAGTGGTTTTAATTAATACTAGTCGTGTTGGTAATGCTAAAATTGAGACTCGCTGCTTGAATCGAAATGCAAATGCAGCTAATATTACGTTTAAATTTGATGGAGAAACTTACTCTATTTTTAGTGTTTATCGCTCTCCTTCTACCAATGTAGGAAACTTTGTAGCTGAATTGCATTCGGTAATCAATGGATTTTCTTCCTATGACCATCAGATTATCATTGGGGATATAAATCTAAATATTCTGGAGAATGAAATCCAGTCACAAGTGCAGCATGATTATTTAAACCTGTTATACTCTAATGGATATAAAGCATGTGTAACTAGCCCTACAAGAGAAAGTTTACATAGTAGCACCTGCCTAGACCATATATTTGTTAAGTCTAGGAAGATTAAAGGTACGGTAACATGCATCTATAAATCTGTTATTACTGATCACTATCCGATTTTCTTTAGTTGGGAGGCAGGAGATAAATTGAATAAAATTATGCAGGCAAAGAAAACTCCAGCTAAAGGCGAGACTCTAGTACAATGTAATAAAAAATAAATGTTGAAAAGCTCAAGTCAAGCTTAGATAATGAAACTTGGTACAAGGTATTTCTTACTCAGCATGTAAATGATTCTCTTAATTCTTTTATGAATATACTTCAGAGTCATATTAACAATTCATATGACATTAAAATTCAAAAGAATAATTCCAAAAACAGAAAATTAACTGATTGGATTACCAATGGCATAATTACGTCTATAAGAAAGCGAGATAAAATGCATTTTAATATTAAAAAACTAAGTGTAGACCCAAATATAGATGAACAGTACCTTGATAATTTAAAACGCCGGTATAAAGCATACCGTAATTTCCTTAACAAATTGATTATTACCACCAAAAATAATTACTATTCAAGAAAAATACGCTCTTATGAACAAAACCCCAAGAAAGTATGGGAAGTTATTAATGAAATCTCAGGGAAGAAAATGTTAGGCAAGCATGATCAAATAAGGGAAGTGCAAATTGGTAATGAGCTCCACTCGACGGAAGATGACCCAAAACAAAACTGCAGATGCATTCGCTGACTTTTTCTCTAACGTGGGAGAAAAACTTGCGGAAAAAATTAGAAAACGAAATAACCGTCAAAACGCCAACAACTTAAGTCACATTCCTCGAAATAAGAACTCAATATTTCTAAATCCCGTTACGGAGAGAGAAATTCTAGACATTATTAGAAACCTCAGCACAAGTTCAGCTGGTGGTTATGATAATTTAAGTGGTCATTCGATTGCGGCTGTGGGAGTGTACATTGCTAGCCCACTAATGCATATATTTAACTTATGTTTTGAGTTAGGAGAATTCCCACAAGACCTCAAAACCGCTATTGTAATTCCTGTTTTCAAAAATGATGACCGTACGAAACCAGAAAACTATAGACCTATTTCTCTCTTGTCGCACTTGGCAAAGATCTTAGAAAAATTAATTAAGGTGAGACTTATGTCATTTTTGCAGTCACATAAAATATTATCTCCAGCGCAATTTGGTTTTCGTCCGCATTTAAGTACGTCAAACGCAATACATAAATTAACTAGTAGCATTTATGAAGCATTGGATAACAATGAAAGAGTGTTAACTGTTTTTCTGGACTTGGCGAAAGCCTTCGATACAGTGGACCATGAAAGCGTTGAGTGACTATGAAAGGTTATAATAGCTAAACTAGAACATATTGGTGTGAGAGGGTCAGTTTTGGCACTATTTAGTAGTTACCTTAGTAATCGTGGCCAAATGGTCAAAATTGGTTCTACTTACAGTGAAACAAAAATTATCAAATGTGGGGTGCCGCAGGGTACTGTACTGGGACCAATTTTGTTCATTATATATATTAACGATTTATGTAAACTGGATATTGAAGGAGAGTTTATAATGTACGCCGATGATACGGCCTTAGTTTTTAGAGGCTTAGATTGGAATATTGTATACCGCAAGGCTAATAATTCTATGTGTTTAGTTAAAAGTTGGCTCGACGATAATCTACTAACTTTAAATATTATAAAACCGTCTACATGCCTTTACTATCTCAAGCAAAACTCAGCCAGAAATGACCCTTGAATTAAAATTAAAATTACATGATTTGACTTGTCCAAAGGATTTCTTCTGCAACTGCTTAGAGATTAAAAAAATGTGTTAGTGCGAAGTATTTAGGTATTGTCATTGATTATAATTTGCGGTGGTCAGAGCATATAAGTACTTGTATTAAGAAAGTTAGAAGTTTGCTTTATGTTTTTTATAGACTAAGGCATACAATTAGCAGGGAATTGCTATTGTTAGTATACAGAGCTTTGGGGCAGTCAATATTACAATATGGGATTATTGGGTGGGGAGGGGCTTATAAAAAAACATCTAAACCCGCTTATAATTATTCAGAGGGTTCTTCTAAAGATTGTTCTATGTAAGCCTAAATGGTACTCGTCTAAATTAACCTTAGAACTAAGTAAAATGCCGGATATCTACCAGATATTTTTTAAACACAGTATGATTCACACCTTCAATTATTTTAATATGTACAGTGCAATTAACAAACCACTACTACAAAATACCAGATTCTACAATATTAATACCTATAAATACACTCTATGTGTCCCTAAAAAACGTAAACTAATTGGGCAAAGACATGTCGATTATCTTGGACCATATTTTTTCAATCAGATACCCCTGGCTATCAGAAAATGTACATCTTTAAGTTTGTTTAAATATTCGTTGAAAAAATGGATGAGTAATCCGGAATCATATTGCACTGTTCTAGAATTTATGAATGTCTTAAATTAATTATTGTGAACCACATTTATCATTAATTATTAATTGACTTAAAAAAAAATTGTTTATGCCTTGTGTATTGTGTCTAATTTCTATGTTTAATTTCTATGTATTTATATATTTGTGTACACTTGTCTATTACTTATTGTTATATATATTTGAGTTTCTGCATATTTTTAAGTTGTTATTTTTGTTACATCTATCTGTTTCCGCATAAAAATGATATGTGTATTATTTTTGACAGCCCGCACACAAGAGGTTTTCTCTTACGCGGGCTTCCTATTGTGTATATTTAATATATTATTTTTGTCATCATTTTGGGATGCTCATAACTTTGTATTTTGCTTACTTATCTGATGTATATTGCAGGAATAAAATGCATTTAAATTGATTGATTGAATTGAACGTCTAGACCACCCAGGATGTGCATTCCAATGCTGAAATAATTGTAAGTTATCTGGAAGGTTTCCACAATCACACAACTGAACAGGATACCATGCACTATTACCGTATATAATTGTATAAAAATGACTACCAAATGCATGGGCACTAACATTCCGGTTCATCTCAAGTTGGATGAAAGTCGGGCATATATTTTAAATAGACGGTTCAAACAATCGAGACCTCACACGTCACACATGCACACTGCATCAACACATGCGTTGGTGGAGACAGATTAAGTCCTCCACTGAAATTAGTTCTTGTAACTGTGTGGGTTCTCTCAACACACTAATGTACTTACTTATTGTACGCAAATGTACAAATGTACTGTACACAAATGTATTTTACTACGGTATATTGAGCGTGCAGGGCTCACCTTGTCTAGCAGGGCTCGGTCGGAGATGCTCTGGCCGCAGTGAGAGGGGACTGACCGCTCCACTCCGCCCGACAATACGTCGTATCCGGACCACGTGAGCGCGAGGCCGCGGTACAGCACGGGCTCCGTGCGGCAGTCTCGAACCTGTGACGAGAAACAATTGACCATCAGTGAGTTTCTTCGTGCTCAACATATTGTCAGTATACAATCAGTGTTCCCCACATATGGGGGCATACAGAAAAATAATGAAACACATATTTTAAATCTTGATTTTTCATTTTAGATTAAATATTTTTGGCTCTACTGATACTATTATAAAGACCAATCCAACAGCGAATATCAAAGTACCGGTACTAGAGGATAAAAAAAGTTGAAAGAAAATTTAAAATTTTTGCTAGTAGTACTGGCTTTTGAAAAGCTATATAAAATTCTAGCTTCTCCACTGGGGTATCCTAGGAGGAACATTATCCCAGCTGATTGATGGATGGCACCCAAACGAGCATGCTGAACTAAACTATTGCAATTATTAATAAAGTGTGTTCATAAATACTAGCAAATAAACTTAGGAATTAATTAGAATTCCATTTACATTATTGCGACGTGGATTATACCAGAAATCTGTAAACAACTTAAAATAAATCATACTTCACTGTTGATTTTTGTCCTAAGTATCATTTAATATGATTGCTTTGTTACAGCATCTCTCAAATCCCGTATAAGAATAGCGAGTCATAATCCTGAATTCACGGCCAATCAGGTCTCACCTGCTTTTGTATCTCGGAGGTGATATCGAGCGCTCGGCCCCAGACCTGAGCCTTGGTCACGTGACCTTGGAAGCCAGTCTCGGAATAAGCCTTGGGGTTGTCGGGAGTCGGTTTGCCGAGAGTCACCCAGCCGCTGGAAACGTATCGATACAATGATTAGCACTTTTAAAATAATGAACCTATTGAAATATGTATTTATATATTATGGATGTAACCTATTTAGCTGATTTGTCAAAAACATTCTAGGTCCTAGACTAGAGCAATTACAACTTTTGCAAATTAAATGCATATACCTACTCAAAAGTATTAAATTAATTTTAATTAAGGGCATGAACCAGTTACATTTTTTGCACCACATATAATTTTAGTTTCATAAAAAGTATTTTGAATATTTGTTTTATTTAAGTTCACACTAAATTTGATTTGAGTCCAACTTTTAAATGAGTAACACGGCATGTTTTATTATTATTATATTTATTATTATTGTTTTTTTTAGAAATCCATGCATAGGAGAGACCACTTGCGCAAAGAATTCAGAATTTTAGAAGGCCATCAACGTGGGAGGAATACAAGAAAGTTAGAAATAAGGTAAATAATCAGATTCGTTTTTCTAAGGTGAGCATTTTAAGTCTTCTTTTGATAATGACATTTCTTCAAAATCTTTATGGTCAGTTTATAATAAGTTGACAGGTAACAAAGTGAAAAATGAGTGTAGCATAGCCTCATTGACAGAGAAGGGGGTATCCTACACGTCTAATCCTGACATTTGCTGTTTGTTACAGAAAGTTTTGTTGTAAAACGATGTAGATTTTTCCAGTGAAATTGGTAAGTTTAAAGATTTAAATAGAAAAGAAGCAGATGATCTCCCGCATGTAAAGGAAAACTAATGAAGAAGTCATTTCAGCAATTAAACGTCTTAAAATTAAAAGCTCGACAACACTTCAAGAGATTCCATGCATAGTATTCAAGAAATGCGCATCAATAGTCGGATTATTAGTGTATCTAATTTCCCATTTCTTCTTGTAGGTGATTTCCCAACACAGCTGAAATTGGCAAGGGTAACACCTATTTATAAGGTTAAAGGTAAAAAGAGTGATAGGAATTCTTATCGACCTATATCAACTCTTCCAATTGTAGGGAAAATTATTGAAAATATTTTGCACATGAGGTTATTACATGAAGTGGATGCATCTGAAGGTTTAGTGAAAACCAACATGGTTTTAGGAAAGGTAGATCAACGCAAGTGCACTTCTAGCATTTACAGATTTTATCTATAAAGAGTTTGACTAAGCCCAATGGTAAGGTTGGAGCCGTTTTTGTTGACTCTTAGGAAAGCATTTGATTCAGTACCTATTTTACCTCTTTTAATAAAACTAAAAACCAGGTATAACATAAGTCCTTATTTGTTATCAATATTAGCGGATTACTTTTAAAAAGAAAAATGTTTATCAATCTTGCAAAATATAGTTCAAAAGTATTCAATATATTTTGTGGAGTACCACAAGGATCAATATTAGGACCCTTTTATTTAGTTTTTTACATAGATGATATATCTACTATAATGGGGGGGAATCAATTATATTTTATATGCTGATGACTTGGTCTTTTTTTTAGAAGGTGTGGATGTTAAAGAGATCGTAAGACGTCTTCAAGAAGTTTTAAAGAGGATGGATGATTGGTTTAAAACTCAGGAACTTGATATTAATTATAGTAAAACAAATTTATGATTTTTCATAAGGCTAATGATAGAAGCATGAATGATATTCATTTGACGTTGAATTGTAATGGTAAGCTAATTTCTAGAGTATATGAATTTAAATATCTTGGAGTTTTCTTAGATTGTAATTTAAATTTTAAGAAACATTATGAATATGTATGTAATAAAGTTCATCAGCAATAGGAATTATAAGTAGAATGAAGAGGTTTGTAAACAGAGAGAATGTTAAAGTTACTTGTAGATTCTATATTCACCCCTATTATGATTATTTTTTAGTGGGTTTGGGCAGTAAGACCTTCTACCGAATATGTGTACTTCAGAAGAGAATTGACCATCTGTTTGATTCAATTCCTATAAGCCAAGATTTACAATCTGATTGCTTCACGATTGAGGAAAGAATGAAATATAGCGTACTGGTAAATACATACAAAGTATTGAAAGGTATGTATTCAGGTATTTTACCAATATTTTTCAATTTGTTGATCGTGATAGAAATTCTATTCTAATGAACTCATTGAAAGTTCCTAAATTAAATTTCTGAATCATAAGAAAGTCATTCTTGTACAGAGGAGTATCCTTTTGGAATTCAATTTCTTATGATATTAGAAGCCAGTTTACTGAGCTAGGAATAGTACAATTTAAAAGTAAAATTGAAGCAATGATAATGAATCGAAGAACAAAGAAGAATTGATTTTTACTATTTATTTGTGGGCATTGTCACTGTGTTTATGTAATGTTAATTTATATTCATATGTTCTTATTTTTGATTTTGCTGTTCTCTTTGTTTGTTATTATTGCTTTGATTTTTATGTATTCAATGTATTTCAATTGATATTTTTCTGCCTAGATTGTCTGGTTGCCGCCCACTGGTGAACTTGCAACTTGAGTTAGGTGTCCTGTATCATTGCTGTGATCAGTTTTTGACTTGAACAATTTTAAATAATTATATATCTGATATAATTATATATTAAAGTCAAGATCTTTTGTACTAAATTGTTATCAAGATTTGAACACAAGAATGATGGTTGAACACAAGAATGAAGATTCGCGTTCGGTGTTTTCTTCCGCGAAAGTGTGATTATTTCCTGATTTGATGTTTCTGATTTTAGCAAACCTCATAATTCGTTTGAGTGGGGTCGTCTCATAAGTCACTTTTTTCTTTTCGCTTTTCTTTTTTAATGTTTTTTTTTTTTTTCTTTTTTCTTTCTTTCTTTCTTTTTTTTCTTTTCTTTTTTTCCTTTCCTTTTTCTTTTTTCTTTTCTTTTCTTTCTTTTCTTTTTCTTTTCTTTTTTCTTTTCTTTTAATTCCCCACCCCCTTTTTTTATATATTCGATTCATTTATAAATTGCATTTAATATCCTTTTTTTTTGTTATCAAATTTGTTGAGTATTTAATGCATTTTTTGTAATATTACTATTTCAAATATTTACTTAAATGTAGTTCATGTTGATGTCTGCATCTATGTAATTAGATTTATTAGTGTCCTCCTTTGTAAATCAGTTTTTATAACTGAATAGGATAGACGTTAATAAATAAATAAATAAATAAAATAAAATGTCAAATTGTCAACTCACTATTGCGGCAGTGTTCTTCCCGCTCCGTAGCCCTCCACCCTGCTTGCGATCAATCCCTCTGCCACCAGAGTCAGCGCACCACCGTTATGTCCGTCCCACGCCAGCGCCACGTGATGCCACGCGCCGTCGTTGATGGTCGTGAACTCTCCGAACGTGAGGTATGTGTCTGGTACGTCTTCAAAGAGAGAGACTTGTACTCCGCTGGAGTGAGCTTGGAGCAGCACGCGACGGTCCTTCACTACGTGCTCGCTAGAGACACTGGGGAACAAGAATAACTGTTTAGATATGCCTCGGTGATAAATGTTAAGAACAATAGGGCCGGTAAAATTTCAAATAGTCAAATACATACGTAGTAGGATAGGGCCGGTGGGGCTTCATACAATTAGTTGGCCTTCTTATTTGTGTGTCTTAATAGCAATTATGTAGCCCAAATAATTTTACAGATGGTAGCGTAAAAATGTAGATGTAAAACCATCAAACATAATATTATCAAGAATGTATTAACAATAACATTGATTTAGATAATATCCATTCACAACATTTTCTTGCCAAGAAAACTATGTATTGTGCTAAATAAATTATTGAAATTCAAGACAAATATAATTCTAAAAATTCTATTTTCTTCACACACATTGGGTTCATATTATGTACTTTGCTAGAAAAAAAAACATTTTTATACAAACAGTAGGCTATTCATTAAGATTATGGTTATATAAAAGACACAAATTATGTCATTAATGCAATATGCTGCTTAAAAAATAATAACAACATGTTATAGTTATGTCGACCCACCTGTATAGCGTGAAGAAGATTCCCTGTTCGTCGCGCTGAGTGAACTGGACCCACATAGCGACGGTCATGCTCTGTTTAGCTCCAAGGAAGAAGGGGACGGCGAGGGAAGCGGTGGATCGAGACGCGTCGGAGAAGTACAGGTCGTAGTCAACAGATATTGCTGTGGACACAAGAAACACGTTAGTAACACATACAATACTGTGCACACAATTACAGTACAGAGTGGTTTGCATATTTTTATGTTAGAACAGGTTGATTTGATAGTATACTGTAATAAATGGAGTAATAGTCAAGTCTCAGTGCCCTAATGTTAATTCATTGTACTAGTAATAGCAAATTAAATAATAAATTTTAATATAAGAACACTAGGTCACAGAACTCTACCAAACTTTTCAAAGTACCTAAGAAGAGTCAGAACAATAAATGAACTAATTGTTAACATTCAACAGTCTTTCCACTTCTTGATAAAACACACAGTGACTATATTACTTCAAACACTAAGTTTGAGCTGCATTTTGACTCAGAATAAAAAGCTACTCACACTGGTTGTAATAATTTTCTAACTAGGAGCTAAAAATAAGAAATATAGGTAGTAATAAAATAACTTAATAAGATGGCATATCATTAACATTTTAAGAAGATAACTGTACCCTGAAAACTTGGGTTAAGTAGTTCAGAACTTAAAAAATAGTTTCCTAAAGTTGGAACAAATTCTGTGGATGTGGTGCAGTAATAGCTCAAAACGTTTCTCCCCATCTAGCTAGGTATGCTGTACGTAACGAGTGTCTACTCACTCTTCCTGCAGTCCTCGCCAGTGAGGTTGAAGGGGCACTGGCAGTAGAAGCCGCCGGTAAGGTCAACACAGGTGGCCGACGGTGGACAGCTGTTCTCCTTGCAGTCGATGATGTCCTGGTCGCAGTTCTGTCCGGTGAATCCCTCAGGACACACGCACGTGTATCCGGGTCCGTTGTCCATGCACGTGGCTCCGTTCTGGCAGGCGCCCTCCGCACACGCGTCAAACTCAAACTGACAACCAACACCTGCGCAACACACAACCATCGGTTAGCAGTGTTGACATGATTATCTCAATATAATAGTAGAGTAACTTCATGAGGATCTGTTGGCATGTTCAAGATCAGATTGGGTTGTTACTGGTAGAAGGAGGAGATTTAAATTTCACTCGTCGATGGTGTTGGCGCCTACAGAGTTGGCTTAGTCTGCTTTAAATTTAATGTCACCCACTGAAATTCAGTTATGTGACCGAGTGGGTAGACTAGACTCTAAATACAAATTTATTTATACTTTGTGTAAGCCTTAAAATGTAACTTATAAAACAACTGGAATACAAAGAAGAAAACCAGAAGAGCAGAAACCAGCAATGCACTCTGGTGAGAATTTATTTGTAAACATACCCATCTGGAACTTATTTGTGAAATTTAAAGCTAAACGGTGTTCTGAAAATAAATACTTTTGAGAAGGCATGCAACCTCTTTATAAGGAATGACCCACATAAGGAAAGGAAGGAATATTTTTGGATCCACTAAGGAAAACCTATCTGCGATGTTCCTTACATATCGGAAGTGCCAAGGCCGAGAGAAAATCACAAGTGAATGATAACTAACTTATAACAAACATACCGGTGTAGTCTGGAGTGCACGAGCAGTTGAGTCCGGAGCCGAAGTCGCGACACTGTCCTCCGTTCATACAGGGGTTTGCCAATGCAGCGTTCGGGCGCCGTCTCGCACTGTTTGCCGTCGGTTCCGCTCGGACAACTGTTCAACAGAGACGAGCTTTAAGCATGGTTCTCCGAGATGGAAGGATTACCAGCAGGCTACAGTAGTAGTATGTATGTGCAGTAGTGGAATTTAGATGCACAAGAATGACAATCAAGTGGAACTAGGTTTAGGTACATACTTAAAGTTTCATAAAAATGTAGACCTAAAACGGGTCTAGTCAATAATAATTTTGGATTAAAACCAACAAAGTTTTTCAATGCATTCGTTTGAAGTTTACACTTGAGAGTTAGAATATCATCAATGTCAGGAGTAGTAGCTAGTCATCTTGCTTGCAATGCTAAAATTCAAATTACAAAGAATATGTTTGACAAGAACAAAAATGTATGAAATAATACAAATTTCAAGGTTTCAAAATTGAAATGTTTTTGTTATTGTCATTATGATGACATTATGGTGGTAAGTACTTACACACAGAAGAAGTCTTGGAAGAGGTTGATGCACATGGCGTCGTTATGACAGGGCACGGCCTGACAGGAGCTGATGTCGGACTCGCAGCGCTCGCCGGTCCAGCCATCGTTGCAAGTACAGTGGAACCGACCCACGCCGTCATTGCACACAGCGCCGTTCAGACAGGGTGACGAGGCACAGTCATCCATGTTGGTCTGGGGAGAGAGGTCGGTGTAGTATTCTGTTTGTGTTTACTGGCAATACCAGATGGGCCAGTAATATCAGGCTTAGATAATTCTAAAGAGTTTGGATTAAGTATTCAATTTAAAGATTTATTAATTGCAAATACGATCAATCTATTCAGAAATTTTAACATAAAAAACTATTAAATAATATTTTATGTGCCTCTTGACTTTCCCATGGTAGCTACATGGCAAATAGTGCTTAAAAAGGTATGCTGTTGGTTAATTAACTAGGAAAACGCTTGAGTCCCGCCGCGTTGTTGGATGAGCGTAATTGGTGCATTGAGCTGCCATGTGTTATGCGGATTTTCTGTTGTTCTGTGAAAAAATTATTACTAAGTCGAATTTTTTTTAAAATTAAATTAAATTTAAAAAAAATTAAAAATTTACTTTATTTTTTTATAAATCGTTATTGTAAAAAAAGAAAAAAATCGTAAAATTGCGATTTTCATAAGAAATAATTATTTGATTGCGCTCAAATTTAACACAAATATATAAATTCATAAAATTAAGGTTCTGTTAAAATATCATTACAATCGGATAAAGTAATGTAGGTGTTATGAGTCGAAGAATGTTTTAAAAATTAAAAAAAATCTTAAAATTGCGATTTTCATTAGAAATAATTTTTTGATTGTGCTCAAATTTCACACGAATATATTTATTCATAAAATTAAGGTTCTGTAAAGAAATAATAACAATCGAATAAAGCATGTAGGTAATTTTTAAGAAGTAGAAATTTTTTTTAAATCGAAAAAAATCATAAAATTGCGATTTTACTGATAAATAATTTTTCGATTGCGCTCAAAAACGTGGCAGTTCTAAGTTCAGAGATTTCGAAGGTCTCCATAAAATTTCATTGCAATAGGAGTATCGGTTTAGCCGGAATCGTGTTAACAAACAGACAAAAATACAAAAATACAAAAAAAAAACATTCCGGATTTTTTTCTCCAGTGTAGTGAAATGGAATCTTCGTTTCGCTCGCTACGCTCATCCAATTAGTCAATTTCAATGTGCAGGCTCAGTAGCCACATTTTGTACACTAAAATTCCTTTCAGTTCGGCTCGTCAGCGCCTGAGGCTACGTTAACCTAGAGAACCTCCCTTAGGTACCGTTTGACCGCTGACAAGCCAAACTGAAAGCCACTTTAGCTACAGCAAATTACAGGAGAAGCATTTTACTCTTGCATACATATAAGAAACAGATTGTGTTACATACCTCACAGTGTTCCCGGTGAAGCCGTTGCGACAGACACAAGAGAATCCGTTGTCAAGGTCGAGGCACTTCTCCGTTCCCTCGGGGCTGCACGGGTCACTCAGGCACTCGTCTATCGCTGCCTCGCACTGGAGACCTAGGGGCACAGACAAGGTCGTCTCACTCAACAGTTTGCAGACAAGGATGAGAATATGTAGTATACACTCACTAGAAAGCTGTGGGAATTACTTAAAGCTTGAGAGCAAAGTGATTAAGTTGGGGGAAAACAAGTAGGCTACATGGTACTGGAGTTTAATCTTCAATTGACGGCTAACAACATAAATAGTGCAGCCTATAATATAATTAAAAAAACAAATTAATCCAACTGAGTGAGCAAAGTACAGAATTTGATGTCTTCTAATAAAATTTGAAAGCAATTTGTGTGGATTCAAAACTTCATTTTTAGACTTGTATATAAAGTAAAGCTGCATATATTTTCAAATACTAGAAGAATGTGAGATCGGTAGGTATTCAAAAAATGTTAAATGGTTTGCTAAAGCGACATATAACTATCACAGACTATGCGGGATCCCAGCGAGACTTACCTACGAATCCCGGGCGACACTTGCACTGGAAGCCGTCAATGAGGTCGACGCAGGTAGCTTGGTTCATACAAGGCAGCGAGGCACAGTCGTCGAGCGTGTGCTGACAGCGGCTGCCGGTGTAGCCCGGCTCGCAGCGACACTTGTAGCCGTCCACTCCGTCCACGCAAGACGCTCCGTTCTCGCAGGGGGAGGAGGAACACTCGTCGATGTTTCGTCTGGCATGCCGACCCTGGAAGAACAGCGCACGTTGTTAGGTTGGTATCAATCAGGATGGTGGGAACACTAGTGCTCTCACTTGCACAAATGTTTTAAGCTAATTCCAATTCATCTATTTTATTTTTATTTTAAACACTTAATATACATAATGTGAGGGAGGTGTAAAGGAGGTTGGCAGAAAAGAGTACCGAAACTCAAGCTACCTGATGACAACAATAGAGATGTTAGTAACTTTAATTTATTAAGTGACAACTACGGCAAAAATATTTTACGAGTAACAGCTAACTTTGAGTAAAGCAAGCCGCTTGGACCGAGAACAAATTATAATATGTTCTCAATCCTCTCTCTTTCTATCTCCATCTCATACAATCTAGTCTCTTAGAACCTTTTCCTACACATTAAAAACGTTTATTTTGAGTTTTCAAAAATATTAAACATTTGAATTAGTTAATTTAATTACGTAACAATAATTAATTGCAGGATTTGTTGGCACAGTTTACAACAATCAGATGCAGTTTGTTCGTTACTCGATGATCAATATTGTACCTGTGTATCCTGGGTTGCAGACACAGCTGTGTTGGAACAGTTTGTCTACGCAGACTCCGTTAGCTCCGCACGGATTATCAGAGCAGAGATCGACCTTCTCGTGGCATCGCTTCCCAGTGAAGCCGGGTGGGCAGGCACAGCTGAAGTCATTCACTAGATCCGTGCAGTTGGCAGACAGCAAGCAAGGCTGCTCGGCACAGTCGTCTGCAACAAACATACAACGAGTGATAAGTGAAACTTACAGGCTGGGTGGTGTACGGCTTTGTAGGGGCACATAGAGTTAAAATAAATCTATTGATAACAGTTCCCAAATGAATATACAATTGGTTTGATTATATAAAAGCAAAGGTTTACTAAGGCTATATTTCAAACTGAAACTAATGGTATCACAATCTTCTCCAGTCCTACCCATATGTTGCTCGATTTCAGGTAGATCTATTTAACTTCTGTAGGATACTTGTTTTCAAATAAACTTACTACTAGCACTGTGTACCGGAGCTTAATTACAATGAGCAAACAGTAACTAATACGAAGGATAAGTTTTACTTCACAAAACTATAGAACCGGGCAGTTGTAGAACACAGCTTGATCTTCTGAACCGTGGCTATGAGTTCCGTGCACCCACCTGTGTTGATGTGGCAGTGTTGTCCCTCCCATCCTGGCAGACAGTGACACTTGTAGCGACCCTGGAGGAGAGCCACACAACTAGCTCCGTTTACGCACGGGTTGCTGTTGCTTTCACATGGGTTGATCTACAACACAAAACATTTCTGTTAGGGCGAAAGAAAACACATTCAAACTTCAGGACTAGTAAATCAATTGAAATATAAAAGTTATGACTTATGACTGGCTAAAATTACAGGGCATTGAAAGAAGAAAAATGTAACATTGATGTTTTTAAAGTACATAACATGCACACAATAGCAATGTACTCCAGTTCTTATATCTTGAGAAGAAACTGAAAACAAATCAATTTAAAAACAACAATGAAAAAAAAGATATGTTTCTAGTAGTTGACTCAATCTAGCTGATGATGACAAAATAAACCAAAATGTGGGTTATTGAGAAAAGGAGAAGGTGTTTGAATGTAATGTACCGTGATGTCGCAATCTTGTCCCGTGTATCCCGCGCGACACAGACACGTGAAGTTCCCTCTGCCGGGCTCGTCCTTGCACATGGCTCTCGCCGGGCACGTATCGTTGCGGCAGTCGCTCGCCTCCACCTGACAGTTGACTCCCGAGTAGCCGGGCGGGCAGCCGCAGCGGTAGCCTTGAGGCAGGTCCACACACGTGGCGCCGTTGTGGCAAGGAGAGGAACTACACTCGTCGATGTCGATCTCACAGCGGCGGCCGGAGAAACCAGCCGGGCAGAAGCACTGGATGCCGTGACCTGGGAACAACATATTGGTTAGACAGGATGGCTTTTTTCCACACTATGTACCATGGTTACACTGATATTTTACTTTTAGTTATTTTGGTACAAGTACCCTGGTATTAAAAAACGTTTTTGATAAAACATACTATATTTGGGTTACAAAGTAGTAAAATTAAAATAATTCCAGTTTTGCAATTTTTCATAAATGTATGGAGATTACTTACTTCGTATGCACTACTAAATTTAGTTTAAATACTTGAAAAAGGTATGGTACAGGTACTCTGTGAAATGTTTGTAAGCTATATAATGTCAGTCAAGCAGGTTGCATAACAAACATATTTACAATTGAGAAAGCTAAAGAGAATGCCACCAGCAATGTTGAAGGGAGACTGTGATGAAACCTACCCATCGGAATGCAGAGTCCTCCGTGTTGACAAGCGTTCTCGGTACACAGGATGGGCATACACTCTTCTCTCGAAGACGCGCCCACGTTCTCAGTCTTGGTGTTGCCTGGGCATTCAACGCAAGCTGAAAACAAACAAGATGCATTAGCAACAGAAAGACACATTACTTACGTAGTCAAATATAGGGCTACTGACTAAAATACAGAACTGGCCTACCAATGGATTTGCAAATCGCGCAACAAACCTAACTTAAACCTTAGGTAGTCCTCCCTCTCCTCCTCTCTACCCCCTCCCTGTTACCCATTCCACACCCCCCACTCATCTTTCACTTCACCCCACCCCCATCCCAGCCAACGGCTACCTAGCTTTAGTTTTTCACCTCAGTATCTCTTCTCTACTCACTGAGGAAGGTCACGTAGACCGAAACGTTTGAAATGTAGTGTTGTATTTGTTTATTTGTGTTTATGTCTTCTATCACGGCGCGCCTACTCTACTTCAGGTAAGCTGTTGGTCTCCTATCCTATCTCTACATGTTTCTCACAGACTGGAAAATAAGATGTAAATGTACTAATTCATTTGGCTGGAATGAGAAAGGGTCTATTTCTCTTCAAGAGAAAGAGGAAATCTGACTTGTGTAATATATACAAGGACAAGTAGAATATGGTAAATAAAATAACAACATAACAGTAAATCTCTCGATTTGTTTAGTCGGGAAACACTCCCGTAGGTGTAATTGATATTATTTACTACAATTCAGAAATTCCGTGGTTCGATTCCCGGTTGGGGCGGACTTTTTTAATTTCTGAATTGTAGTAAATAATAATAACAGTAAATTGTAAGACTAAATAATAATAACAGTAAATTGTAAGTCATTTGTAAGACTCATCTTGGAGTATTTGTTGTGGTTGTAGGCTAGTGAAAGATTCTATCAGAAGCTGTTAGGTATTCGAATTACTCTTATCGACTAGCTAGGCATGTACTGTACGAACCTGTGAGGCCAGCGTTGGGCTGATAGAAGTGCTGGGGACACATGGCGCACGGCGCTAGGCCAGTCGACGAGTACTGTCCGGTGGGACACTTGGCTCGACACATGTCCTTGTTGGGTGCGGCAGGTTGGTAGGTGTAGGTGGTCGCAGGGCAGGCCTGGCAATCCTTGAAGCCCTGGGTGGGGGGTTCTCCCGTGTAGCTACAAGCAGGGCAAACACACATGTCAGAGAACCGACTCCGTTTGATAGCGGACAATCATACTAATACTAGTACTTAACATTTTATTTTTTGTAAATAAAATTTATTTCAGTAATGTATATTGGCTATATCTACTTCATGAAACAAAACTTTACCAAACCCCAAATTATTCAAATTATAAATAAATTACCCTGAAACCCATTGACAAATGGAACATTAACATCCACTATAAATATAAAGTCTTGAGGTTGAACGGGATAGATTGCCAAATGGCATGGATCGGAGTGAACAGTGTCCTAAATCTACTGGCTAAATAGAAAACACAGTCATAATGACACAAATAATGTCCATTGTGGACATATGAAAAAAGAAGTTTCAGTTTATGGTAGTATATAAAAAATTTAAATTGTAAATAAATAGGCACCCAAGCTAAAATTAAATGGGGTTAATAATATACAATTTAAACATATTATGGATATATTATAAACTTTGAGGAAAGGCTAGAAATAAGTTTGCACAATAGAACATAAAACCACAATTTGGAAGTTTAGTCAGTTCAAATAATAGAGACAATTGGGAAGGTGAGAATGCAAATATTGAGTTCGTTTTGAAGTCCTACCTGTTCCTAGGGCACTCCAGACAGGGCACAAGTCCCGTGGGAGAGTAGGTGCCGTATCCGCAGACGGGCACACAGTCTGCCACGCTCTTGGAGCCCAGCTCCCGGGTGTAGGTTCCCAGGGGACACTTGAGGCAGGACCCCTGGCGGGCCTGGTTCTGGTAGAAACCTCGCGAGCAGGAGGTGCACTTCTTCTGGGCGTCGCCAGCGAACGTACCGGCCGGGCAGTGCACTGCATCAGACGAGAAAACATGTTGTACTTCAGGCTTTCAAGGTATCATTTATTTTATTTTATTTATAAATAATTTATAGGAGTGGGCCTTATAATAAATCACGAAAGGAAATTTAAAAAAAAAATTGTCTTAGGTTAAATAGCCTACATCATTTGGGAAAGATAAACATTAAACAACAACATTTAAAATTATAATGATTTCCGTGAAAAAAAATAATATTGTTGCAAAACGCAAATTAACCTGGATGAAAATTCTAAAAACTCGTGGAATAAGGCCTACTTGCAAATGTTTCATTTTGGTACGCTTTGCTCAGTAGTGTCATTATGTAGCAAAAGTCAAAACTAGATCAATACGAGAAGATTTCACACATTGCTGACAAAAATTTAAAATAAAATTTTGTTGATTCAGTAAATCTACATAAATCAACAAACATACAACTTCAAAATGAACGAATTAAATCCTGCGATTTGTCTGCACCACAACAAATTTGCTCGACTTCAAAAATCCCAGCTTCACAACCCTATAAACAAGTTACATATTTAAGTGACCTACCACAAAAATGTTTTATTTATAGAAACTCCCAGGGTGTTTATTACACGGATGAGGATGTTTGTACTCACGGCAGCGAGGAACGTCGGTGGTGGCCATGTTGAGAACCTCTCCGACCGAGCAGTAGAAGCCGCGGGTGATGTCCGAGTGCAGCGCCCTGATCGGAGGACACTGGTTGCCGATAGCGGACACGTTGAGCAGGGGCTCGATGACTAGCGAGGCGTAGGGAACCGACAGGTCGAAGATGAGGTTCAAGGTCGAACCACAGAGGTCGTAGAGTTGGGGTTGTCGGACGGCCGGCATCACGGATAGAACGTAGTCGATCTAGGGAGAGAGAGCAAGGGTAATTACTAGGGTTGCCGTTTGATAATCGATATATCGATCGATACGATTATTTCCCGAAACGATCGATAATCGAATAGCTCGTCCGCCCGAAATTTCGTAATTCACCGCCCGCTCTGCAGAACTTCATAAAATAGTACCAGTAAAGACATTAATCGCTTTATTCCGTGAAAAATGCGTCCACTGCAAGATCTACAACCTCGTAAGGCGTGAGGTACGAAGCGCCTGCACTGTGCAGTATAGGCCACCAGCATGACGCGTGTGTGTTAAGGGCCAGCTCGGGCTCGGGCGGCAGGCGCTAGGCGGCTGCATTCCCGCGCCGATCAGGCGCTGATTGCACAACCTCAGCGCGTCACGGCCAAGCAAGGTCAACAAGTATTTTATCGAGATGCATTCCTCCCCAGTCCACGCCAACTCGTAATCGCTTTTCTTCTTTCCGTAGTGCTACGATAATATTATCTTTTCAGTTCTCTCACACCAATATTACGTCGTCTTCCAAACTAATGTCTAACATATTCATCTCGTCACGTAATAAATATCAGAGCATCGGTTAAACTGGGAATATCTCGTAAATGAATGAACGACAATCTCAACAAAAGCTGAAATTTAACTTCACAGAACCACGATTTCCAAGAAGAACGACCTTCACAAAGACAACACTCAAGCCGGGTAGCATAGCGCGGTCTGTCTACTCCACTTATCTCGCTCTCGTCGCGCCGGCCAGACGCTCGGGGTGGGGGGAGGGGGAGCTCGTGAAAGACTATTATAGCGTGGAAAAACCCTGTTCTGAGCAAATAGAAGGAACAAAAGGATGCACACGCAAAAGGTCCACAGTCCGCGTCGACATACTAGCAAGTTTAGGCCTAATTTTGATTCGATTATCGATTATCGATCGATATTTTTTTAAACGATTATCGCGATCGATAATCGATTTAACTGGTCCGATTATCGATACTGAAATTCGTATCGAACGGCAACCCTAGTAATTACTTATTACAACCATCTGTGGTACCGTACGAAGCTACGTACAAATGCTATTGACGGGCAGGGAGCGGTTTATGCAACAACTGCATTAAACAGAAGTGTTGTTTAGAGTAGCAACATAGGGTCAAGGCACTTTTGGTATTTGACTGACTGCACAATACATCTGTAATGTACGTTAGAAGTCAGAGCAGAACAGAATTTTGTTGAAATGCCAAGTTTTTCGCACAGAAGAATAAGCAACAGATAACATATGTTTTTATGTTACCAGAGAGTTCCTAAGTCCTGCCTTGCGTGGGAAAGTACTAGGCAATTTAGAAAAGCTTATTAACCAAGAAAGTAATACAAAGCACGCAGGCAATATAAATAAAATTCTAGTTGAAAAAGCAAGTATAACAGTGATCCTTCTTTGTTAAATCAGTTTATGATAAGATGAATAAGCTAGACATTCAAACTATACATAAACAAACATATACACGTACCTTGACGGTGTTATCTTCAATGAGCTGCGGTCTCATGTCGATGAACGTAACGTTCATGTTGACGTTGACAGCCGAGCAGCGTTGCGTGAGCACGTTGTTGAGTGTCGGGTGGTAGTGCGCTAGCAGATCTACGTACTGCGCTAGACAAGTGGGCGCGACCGCTCCGTTAGCGCGGTAGGTCAGGCTGGCGACCAGGTGGTACGCTGCCTGTTGGGTGTCTTCGCTCACGCAGTCGGGGACCACGGAGGTCGGGGTCCAGGCCGACTTGGACAGACAGCTGAACGTCTTGACGGGCTCGCCGTCGGTGAACCTGGAGACATAAGTCACACGTTGTATTCTCTTAACGTAGACCTCTCATATTGTATAATGTACATTATTTTGATCTAAGTTTAATGTAACAATGTATTTATAAATATACAAATGAAAATAGGTAATTTAAATAATAATTCAAGACAAATGTTCTTTGTTGTTGGGGAATAATTACATATGTTTAAAAATAGGTGAGAGTGTACAATATAAAATAATAAAACAAAAATATTATTCAAAGTTTATATAGTACAGGTATCTTTTTTGGACTTTTGGATGTATTAATTTATTAAATAAATAAAACAAAATAAATATGATACAATTGGGCTTTGCACCTACAGGTTTTCACAGGTCGCGCCACCGTAGTACCGTCCCTAAATGCTACGAATCATCAACATAGTAGGCCGTGACTGAATGACTCACTACGCGTAGTTCTTTGGGCACGGCAGAGTGGATTATCTAGACTGGGCTTGTACTACGGTGGCTCTACGAGTGTCAGAGACTGGCAGTGCAAAGCTCAATTCATGGTACAATATTATAGAAAAAAAATGCTCTTAATGTATAACAACTTGGAAGAAGGCTTTTGGCATTGACAAGAGAGCGCAACAACGCTACAAGAGATAATAAATATATAATTTAAAAATTAAGATAAATACAAATAAACTTATTTGGCGTCTGATATCAAACTGGTCCAATTCCTAATCTACAGCAGTGACACCAAATCAGTCACATTTCAAGATTAATGGTTATTGAATGCTGAATGAAGTGGTGTTGTTGAATGTTATCGGAGCCCTACCTGAAGCCCGGCTTGCATGTGGCGATGCACTGAAGTCCTTTCTCTCCCGGCAGACAGTTGAGAGCACCGTTAGTTGGCGGCTGTAGCTCCCAGTCAACACAAGGCGTGGCTTGCACGGCCACCTGGAAGTGACACCGCGCCTGGTTGCCAGACTTGTCGGTTGCCACCACAGTCACGTTCTCAAAGCCACCTGGAAACAGAGCGAGGTTAGACACGTTGCAACACTGCTAAGAACAGTCATACTCATAACTATACAATACAAGTAAAATCAAAATCTTGGTACACTGTCTATAAAACCTAACTTCCATAGAATACATATTTAGTAGGGATGACATCGGGTACTCGGGTACCCGACTCCTACCCGACTCCTATTGGAGTCGACTCAATTTTCAAGGAGTCGGGTAAAAAAAAATATATATTTTTTTTAAATGATAAATTGAATGAGATTGTGCACTTGTTGTCTCGTTAGTCGTTATCTTATCTCAAAACGTAAACATAACAAATCAGCGAGAGTCTTGGCTGGGCCAAGAGACAAGCAAGCTAGTGATACGTAGCGGGTGGAGGGGGGGGGGGGGGGAAGGGCCGGACAGCGTTGTGCAACCCCACTGAAAATCAGTTATATAACTGAGTGGGTAGACTCATACAATTTATTTATTATTTATTTAACTAGAGTGGTGGGCTAAAAATAACTTTGGCATAAAACAAATTATTTCATATTTTTTATTTTTTTTAAAATTGCGGATCGGGGAGTCGACTCCTACCCAGTTCCCAAGGCTCCGGAGTCGACTCCAATATTTACTACCCGATGTCATCACTAATATTTAGGCACAATTTCGTAAATATCAATCCACACAATACAAAAATACAATTTATTCACTTCAACATGACATACATAATACTACACAGTAGTTGTTTCTTATTTAGTAGTTAACTAAATAGTAAAAGTAGGTAGCTAATTACTAGTATTTATTTAACTATGTTTGCCTTGTGAAACAACTTTAAAATGAACTCGCCTTCAACACAATTATATATTTAAGTTTCGATTGCTCAGTCTCAGTCATTTATCTAAGATAAAGTACAGGATCTCTCTAACAAAATTAAATTCCACAAAGTAATAATCAGCATTAGACGAGTTTTTTATAAGTCTGCTTGATTGACCTACAGTGCACATCAATTAGCCAAAGTACAATAATAAAAAACAAATAGTAAATAAAAATAATGTTCAATTGCAGTAACTACTTACCAATTGCAATTGTTGCCCGTTCAGGTACAAAGCTGATGCGCACTTCACCCGAAGCGTCGGAAGCGTTGACGCGACGCCGAGTCTCGTTGAAGTTGATGACGTAAGACTCTTGTTTGTCGACTAGCTCGATGACGTACGACTGTGGGCAGCTGAGGCGAGGAGGGGTGTCGTCTGAAACACAACCGTACACGTGACAATGTGCTAACATACAGTTGTTCCGTTGCCAAATTAAATGCTCTGTATGTATATTATATGATGGTATATTGAATCGTTTCATAGGTAATTTTGTAGTATTTCCTAAGTAATCAAGTAATTATTCCCAGCAGCCAAAAAGGAGGGAAAAATATACATTCAATCAATAGATATATTAATTATTATTTTTCCCTGGTTATGTTCCGGGAAATATGGTACCCATACTAAAGATGCAATTATGTATATTGTATAGTAAAGATATACTAAATTCATGCACATACATTTATATTCCTGTGAATCAAACAATTTCCTTGTTTTTTCCCCTATAACTCTGTAATATCTTGCTTGGTACATGGCTTATGGCTTTGAACAGTTTCTTTTCACTTTTTTTTTAGACTAGATGGTATTTATTTTATACGTATTTAAAGTAGGTCCTACCTAGAATAGATACCTAAGTGTATTAACTATTTCACACTATTTTCGGAGTAGTGGACATCTGTATGTCTACTATGTATACGATGAAGATTAAATAAAAAATAATAATAATTATTCTTACCTGGCACGGTGATGTTGATCTCGCAGATGGCCACGTTACCGTCGTAGTCGAATGCGATGTACTTGACGGTCGTGTCCTGGAAGACCTGCAGCGGAGTCCGGAAGCTTTGTGGCTTCACCTCCAAGCGAGCGATAGATCCGGAGTTGTCGACCGCAACCGGCTCGGTGAAGTTGACGGGTTCTAGTCCTCCGTTGGGGCCCTTGCGGACTACGATGGGGGCTTGGGGGCAGCCTTGGAACACGGGGGGCTCGTTGTCTGGGGGTGGGGACATTCAAATCAATTAGTTTGCGGGAAAAGTACTTCACAGTTATTGTTTTGGTTTTTAAAATAACCATAGCCTTTAAGCCCACTGGTACAACACCTACCTGCCACCAAGTTAAGAAATTAAAATGAAGATTAGATAAATTCTCAAGATTTTATGAAGATTTTCAAAATAATTGTGTTACCAACATTATTTCTTATAGTCCATCTAGGTCAAACAAAATTAATGTTTGTAAAACTTTGAATTGAACAATACTCTGTCTAGACATACTTAAAACCTTTTGACTTAGAGAAATAAAATTATGTTAGCAAATAAAAAATATGGTACTTGGCTCACTGTTAATGAAGTTCAATTTACATTCTTTAACTAGTACAAAAAATCTTGTGCTTGTAAGAAAATAGCACTCACCAACGCAGGGAGAGAATCCGTAGTCGTAGCCGAGCAGAGGTTCAACCTTGGGCTCCTCACATCCCATCAGCTCGAACTTGAGACAGGCATTGTCCATGTAGCTGACGATGCCGAGTATGACGTAGCGTGCCTGAACATACTTGGGCAGCGTGATCATCGCCAGCTCGCCGTAGTTACCCGGCTCGCGCATCGTCAGGTTGAAGTTGGGGAAGTAGACGACGTAGTTCTCGGAGTCGGCTTGCTTGTAGAAGAAACGGATCTCGGTCGGTCGGCCGACGATGTCGTTGGTGACCACGCCTGGACACAGACACAAAACACGGTCAGCTCATATCGTATTGGAGCATCTGTAGTGCTTTAAGATTGGTAGGCCTGGGGAGACACGGAACTAGAGGATCCGTGAGTGGACGAGCATCTACAGCAAGGAACATTACTATTGGAGGTTGGAACAGTGGCCAGGTTATTTCAAGAGTAACACCAAGACAAGCTGAATGTTTATTTATGAATAATAAAGTGCAGTAATATTCAATTGATAGGCCTACCTGTAAACAGTAGGGATGGGTACAAAATAAAATATTGTGTTTTTTTTTTATGTCAATATTTGGATGGATCAGAATTTTTATTTGATACCAATACTGTTTGTAAGTGTTGTTTGTTTCCCGACTAACCAAATCGAGAAATTTTAAGTTGTTTGTTACCTTATTATCCAATGTGAAAATTAAGAATTAATTCCTAAATTGCTTGCACATTCTTTTTAAAAACTTGTACAGATAAAAAGAACAGACTTTTTTGTAATTTATGTTGTTTAAAAAAGTTCAATGATATTGATTGGAATCTTGTAAAAATAATAAGGAGAAGTTCATATTTATGTCCTGTAAAGAGGGGATATCAAATGCAATAAAATGTATTGACACGTAGTCACTCTTACATACCTTTGACGAGGATGGCCTTGACCCTGTAGACCTTGCCCAAGTCGACAGACACGTATGTGAAGGCCTCTTGCTTCCCGCACCAACCAGTGACGCTGTTCAGCCTGACGTTACGAGCCTCGTAGTTGGGTCTTTCGGACGTTGCGTTGATCGCGGAGTCTGGTATCGCTCCCGAGGCCAGTCCGAGCGGTCGGATAATGCGGCACTCGGGCTCGCGCACGCACGTGATTGGCCGGGGGTTGATGAGGATGTAGCCGGGGCGGGAGCAGCCGAACTGCACCTGCGCGCCTTGTTCGTAGCTTCGAGCCATCTGGACGCCGTCAGTCGGACGTCCCGGGTCCTCGCACACAGGGCCTTCACAACGCAGGTCTCCAAAGTCCCACACGCCATCAGACTGACACCTACACAAGCAATCACACAATTAAACAGCCATACATTGTAATCTTACATAAAAAATAATGTATGAACTAAGGTCTACTTAACCCGAGAGTAGTCGCGCCCCTGTTTGTAACGTTAGTAGTCGCGCGCGGTCCTTTAGACCGCATTATTATTATGGGCTAATAACGTTAGGATGACGTTTTGATTACGAAAATAAGGTAATTTATAATATAAGTAACAGCATACCTGGTTATATTAATCAATTATCAATAAATAATCAATAAATAATCAATCAATAATCAATCAAACACAGAAAAGTAGCAAACCTACAAAAAGGTATAAAAATATGTTTTGAAACACCCTGTAGTTCGTATTTTTAGTAAACCAAGACAGTAATATTATGCCAACACTGTATGTTGAAGAATAATCAACCTACAATAACAAAATACATGTCTCATAGGTAATAGTGATTGAATATGCATATTTTTGCCTCCCTTAGTAGTCGCGCAGCGGTCGAAAAGACCGAGCAACCAAACAGGACCTCTTATCTTAGATGAAGTTCTGCAGAAAACTGAATCGCGTATTGCACACTGGCTTCACAAATCTATTTTGGGAAGGTAGGCGGAACTAGACAAGCCACGCATGCGCGCTGTGCAAATACCAACTGTTGAAAAAAAAGTCGGTCTAAAAGACCACACGCGACTACTCTCGGGTTAAAAACATTAAACTACAACAATTATTCCAAAACAAATAATCATGCCCCAAGCAAACTGTGATTTATATTAAATGTATTTATATTAAAGGTTGGATGGAAGAAAAGGTTTAGCTGGCCTTAATCGCGCCTGAAAAATAAAGACGATTATCTATCTATCTATCTATACTATATCACGTTATTTATTACTTAGACAACGGGGGCTCAGAAAATGAGGTCATACTGTTAGCAAGAGCATACATAGTCATTGATTTCACTTTATTGTTATTGAACGCAGAAAAATTAGCAACTTAGTACGTAGGCCTACTACTTAATAAGTGAGAAAATATGTAAACAAACAAGCAAATGTCCATGTCTCAAGACAGCTTTGGTGGCGGGTATTGTTTTGTGTATGTATTAGTCTATTGTATCACACTGAGTAAATGTAAATAAATAATATATATAAATACATTTTTATTTAGAGTCTACCCACTCAGTTATATAACTGATTTTCAGTGGGGGACTTTAAATCAAAGCGACGAAGCCAAACCCCGTATTTAATTCTTATTGTAGTTCATATTAGGATAATTTTCGACAACATTGACTGCAATGCTGGCATATCCCTGTGACATGCAAGGCACATAATGAAAAAGACTTACGGGTATTTAAATACATAAATAAAGGTTGGCTCACCTGACGACGTTGTCGTGCCGCCCGGTCTGTCCCGCCAGCTTGAACGTGTCTTGGCAGCCGAAGAAGAACGAGGACTGGTACTTGGAGTCAGCGAACTTGCCGTACTCTGCCCCGGGTGAGGGGAGGGGGGGTCCACAGTCCATGCGAGGGCAGGAGGGGGGGCGACCGCTGAGCCAGTAGTCGGGGTAGCCCTGTGGGACGCAAACCAACGTTAATCTCAATCCATATCGTTCACATAATATTAACACATAAACCACCTATTTAAAATATAACAGTTGATAATTTTCTTGAATAAAAACATACATTTTAATTTTTTAGATCATATCAATTTTTGTAGCAAGTTCTTAAATAAAACAAAGCTAATTTATCAAAAAGTTAATTTAATAGCAAACTTTCTAGCTAGAACCAAAGCTCTCTACTGCGAAGCAAGCGAGGTACTTACCGGTTGTGGATCGTAGACACACTGCCTGAACGCCCCACTGGCCGTGTATCGTAGGAAGTCCGACAGCTTCACACTGGAAGTCACGTCTCTCTGAAGGGAACTAGAACGCTCTCGTCTGGTCGTGTCACAGTCAGACCCGCCTGAGTAGGCAGGCTCACACGATCTG